>CAUYPK010112939.1:0-52011 GCA_963574355.1 Loris lydekkerianus
CACTGTTTGTGATGGGTCAGTCTCCACCAGGGTCCTCAAATCCTCGTCCTGGATTACTCTAGATTGACCACTTTGGGGCTCATCTTCGAGGCTAAAATTTCCGGAATGAAATTTTGCAAAGCAACGTCGAACAGTGCGTTCATTAACACTATCATTGCCAAATGCCTGGTTAATTTTTCGAGCTGTTTCAGCAGCGCTTTGGTTCAATTTGAATTTGTAGAGAAAAATTGGCCGAAAATTGCTTAATGACATCATATAGTAATAGGGTGAAAAGAATAAAAAAAATTCAAAGTAGAAAAAAATGAACAGCATCAATGTATAGAGTACAAAATTCTCCATCGATCAGTATATACCACGACACAGTAGAATAAATATTTATTGAGCTATGGAGCTACAAAAACACATGACATTAAAACGGACAAAACTTTTGAAACAACCTAATATGAGTGGCATGATGAAGTCTTGTGTTGTCCCACTGTGTCCCTCTGGGGATGTGAATCATCCTTTGGTCCAGGGTATCTGTGCTATATATGCTACCTGCTTATTACCATGTAGGGGGGAAAAACAACAGTGTATAGAGGGTTCCGTACTTTCTGAGGCTTGGCATTCACCGCAGGGTTTCGGGATGTATCCACTGAAGGTAAGTGGGGACTACTGTAATTGTGAATTTGAATAGGATCATGAGAGCCCATATCCATCAGCTGCTATCTTCAGTACTACCAGAAGCAAATAGAAAAGCATGTATGTTTTTTCCTTCCTCCTATCTTCTAGTCTCATACCAGTTTCTTCTCTTGGCAGAACCAAAAGCCAACCTGGTAAGAGAAATCTGAGAACTGTACTTTGCAAGGGTTTAGTGTCAAACAAGGGAAGAAATGGAGCTGAAAGCAAACATATGACTGGCACAAAGCAGAAAGACTATAAAAGGGGGAATACTATGCAGCCTTAAGAAAGATGGAGACTTTACCTCTTCTATGTTTACATGGATGGAGCTGGAACATATTCTCCTAAGTGAAGTGTCTCAAGAATGGAAGAAAAAGTATCCAATGTACTCAGTAGTTTTATGAAACCAATTTATATTTACTCACACTTTCTTATGTAAGATAGATCACAACTATAGCCCAGGATGAAGGAGAGAAATGGAGTGGGAAGGGTCAGGAGGGGTTAAGGTTGACAGAGGGAGGGTAAACGGTGGGACCACACCTGTGGAGCATATTGCAAGGGTACAAGTCAAATCTATCAAGTATAGAACATAAATATCTTAACACAATAATCAAGTAAATGAGGCAAAAGCTATATTAGTTTGATGTAAGCACTCCAAATTGTATTTAAAATATAAACACATTGTACCCCACATATGCATAAATGTATTCTTGATCTATGTGTATATGACTTAATAAAAGGAAAAAAAAAAAGACTGTGAAAGGGGCTCCTTCCACCAGGAAATTTACTGCATTTCCAAGTAGCTGGCTAAGCACAGTGGCCGTGTATGGAGATATGTGGAGTGGAGAGGAGACAGTGGCACAAACAGATGTGGGGAAAGGCTATAGATTGAGTTGGGCTGTAAAGAGACCCAACACATTCTCTTGCCTAGTAAGATTAGACTTATGAAGAATGGTGTTTTGAGCTGGACCTTGAAGAATTCAATAAATATTATGGAGCATTATAAAAGTGCTAATTACGTAGCAATAAAAATGAGTGACACTTGTTTCCCTCAGAGGAGCAGAAGGCAGTAAATAGAAGTAGGTGGTCTGTGATTGCTACTGTCATTAAAAGTATTTTGAGATTGTAACAAGATGTTTAGAGTGCTGTAAAATTTCTGAGAAAATAAGTTGAGTTGGAAATCGGGGCTGTGAAGGGCTTTTGAACGAGGCAACTGTTTTGAGTAAAGTAAGTGCCCTGTGGAGCAGAAACAAAGATTTAGAGTGGGCAAGTTCATTAATAGATAAAGGCATAGGAATATGGCAAAGAAGTGTACTTTCTTCTGGCTTGGCCTACTGCAGATAGTTTCTTAAGATGGTACTAATTAGTCTGGACTAGCCTAGACAAGAAGGCTAGCTTTTCTCAGACTTATTTCTCTAACCAGATATTAAGATTAGCCCTAATTGCCCTTGAAGCCTAAATTCTTTAGCTACTATAAATGACGTGGCATTAAGCAGACATTTATTAAGAGACTGCTAAGTGTGTCTTAGGCACTGGGGAAGGAAAGCATACAGATATAGGTAGTTTCTGACTTGGAGGATCTTACGCCCTAATAGAGGAGAAAGACACTTCAACAGAAGGTGACAACACAGTAAAACAAGTGACATATTGGGAGGTTTCAGCAGATGCTATAGAAACGCTGAACAGGGACACTAACCTGAGCTGGGGGAGTCATGTCAGGGAAGACATCCCAATGGACGGGATGAATTGGGCCAGTTCCGAAGTAGGCAAAGAAGGAAGAAAGCTCTGGAAGAATTGTGGAAAGTGATCAGCACAGTCTGGGGCTCATCTCGAACCCACTCCACAGCCAGAGCCCCTTCCAGTGCACCACCACCTTGCACCTGGTGGGGGAATTGGAGTATAAGTTATAGTTGCCTGTAGTCTTTCACTTTTCCTTTGGAGAAAACAAAATATTATTTTCTCACAAGATCTTAATTTTATAAAAATTCTGAATAAAGTAAATACCCTTCAGTAATGCATATAGAATACAATACAGTTTGTTTGTTTGCCTTCAACCCTGAGGAGCCAGTATTCTCAAACAAGAATGGATACAATTCTTATGTGGTGGATAGTGTGGAGAGGATGTAGGCACGGGCCCCATATACCAGGGGTGGCAGGTTCAAGCCCAGACCCAGCCAAAACTACAAAAAAAAAAAAAGAAGAAGAAGAAGAAAAGAAAATGGCCTCCTCACAGTCACTTTGGATTCTTGGTTTAGTGCAGCGGTTCTCAACCTTCCTAGTGCCGCATTGTGTTTTCATTGTCACAAAGGGGTCGCAGCCCACAGGTTGAGAACCGCTGGTTTAGTGTGTGGTCATCTGTGTAGATATGTGTCCTTTTATTAATATTATCCTTGCCTCTTTTTTTTTGTTTGTTTGTTTAAGAATAAAGACTACAAGAAAAAAAGTTGTATTGCCCTCATTTTACAGGATTTACTTCTACAATTTACAGGACCATTTTCTGGGCTCTCTTTGTATTATAATACATATCCCCTGATTGTAACTGGGATATGTAATATTGCATTGTGTAAATATGCACAACTTATTTTTAAACGGGTATCTTGGAGTATATTTCCAACATTATATGATAAGAAAGCTTTCTCACAAACCATGGTTCTGCCCCAAACTGGCATTATGAATAGCCATGTTGTAAATAGGTCTGGCACTGACTGTGAAAAGATATTCTGGTGGTTAAGGAGACATAAAAATCTAATTTTATGACCTAGTCCTTAACCTAGTACCCCAGTCTTCCATCCTGAAACCTGGTAGGTGATTTTCTTAATTTAATATTTTGAGGAGGTATTACAAATACATATTCTTATTGCCTCCCTTTTTATTAAAAAATGGTTCCACATCTGGGAAGCTGAGCAGTTGGATTGTCTGAGCTCACAGGTTTGAGACTGGCCTGAGCCAGAGCAAGACCTTGTCTCTAAAAATAGGCAGGCGTTGTGGAGGGTGCCTGTAGTCCCAGCTACTAGGGAGGCTATGGCAAGAGAATCGCTTGAGCCCAAGAGTTTGAGCTTGCTGTGAGCTGTGACGTCATGGCATTCTACCGAGGGTGACAAAGTGAGACTCTCAAAAAAAAAAAAAGTATTCGCTTACCTTTTTTCAATTATTAATAGCAGTATTTCCTGTAGTATATCCTTAGTAGTACATGTAGAAGTTTCTTGTTTTTCTTTACGTTTATACAGTATTCCATTGAATGCAAATGCCACAATTTTATTTTACTGATTTTCTTTGATAGACATGTACGTGTACCCGGTCTTTCAATATCAGTAACAATACTGTAGTCACCCATTTTATAAATGGAGATAAACAAAGACAGTTTTCCAGTAAATACTAAAATTAAAAAATACCCTTTATGACCCCCAGGGCTGGCTACATAATTTGTGAGGCACAGTGCAAAATGAAAATGTGAGACCCTTTACTCAAAGAGCAGGGGGAAAAAGTGCCATTAAAGCCTTAAAAGAAATACCCTTTCAGTTGCTATATAACATTTTTCCAAGTTTAATAAAAATAAAACTTTTAATTTTTTAAATTAGTTCATTTATTTATTTATTTATTTATTTATTTTTTGAGACAGAGTCTCACTCTGTCTGGGTAGAGTGCTATGGCATCATAGCTCACAGTAACCTCAAACTTTGGGCTCAAACAATCCTCTTGTCTCAGCCTCCAGAGTAGCTAGGACTACAGGGGCCCACCATAACATCTGGCTGGTTTTTCTATTTTTAGTAGACACAGAGTCTCATTCTTGCTCAGGCTGATAACTTATATTTTCTTAAGAAATAAGGATTATGGCATAAAGAGATCCAAAGTCTCAGTCTCTCTAGTAGTCAACCTTATTTTTTCCTCAGATTTGCTTGTTTTTGTGAAAAGTATGCATAACTACCCCCCCCCCTTTTTTTTTTTTGCATAGTTCTAATTCAAACACAAATGTAACTGGTCTTTTTTTTTTTTTTTTTTTTTTTGGACACAGAGTCTTACTGTGTTACCCTGGGTAGAAGCCATTGTGTCATAACTTATAGCAACCTCAAACTTTTGGGCTTAAGTAAACCTCTTGTCTCAGCCTCCTGATTAGCTGAGACTTTAGGTACCTGCCACAATATGTGGCTGGCTTTTTCTATTTTTAGTAGAGATGGGGTCTCACTCTTGCTCAGGCTGGTCTCAAACTGCTGAGCTCAGACAGTCTACCGGCCCGGGCCTCCCAGAGTGCTAGGATTACAGGTGTGAGCAACTGCACCCAGCCAGATAAATTTTTTTTTTTTTTTTCAGATGAATATGAGGGCATAAATGATTAGGTTACAATGTTTGTGTTGTTAGACGAGGTCCTTCTAGTTGTGTCCTGCACCCAGAAGATGTGCCTTATACCCTTACATTGATTATTGTCATAAATTTTACCATTCATTTTTATATTGTACTATAGGGGTGGTCTTTTTTTTTTTTTAATCTCTTATGCCACCTGAACATGGTAATCGCCAAAATTATGCAGCTGACGTTTGGTAGCTCATTTGTATATATGAATTTAGTTCTTACTGACATAGTGGAAATGTTGCCTAAAACTAATTGTCTATGTTTCACTGATTGATGCATAATCTACTGACACCCTCTACCTTTGGCTTATTGATGAGTTAAGGACTTATGGGAAAGGAACTGTAGGTTTCCCTGTCTTTCCCTTTCTTTATATGTCACTATTGTCAGCATGACTAATTTAGAGAAATAGGCGTAGAAAAGGATATGATGGAGTTCTTAGTTATTAATCCTTCTTGGCATACCTTTGCCTTCTTTCTACTTTTATTTTTTATTTTATTTTATTTTTTTAAAATTTCAGATTAATGTGAGGGTACAAGCAACCAGATTACACTGTTTGTATTTGTTAGAGTTGTACACCTAAGAGGTGTGCCATATACCCCAACATTGTGCCCATTAACTGGGTGCACACCAATCTCTTATCCCCCATTTCTGATTCCCCCTCCTTCCATCTTGAATTGAATCTTTGTCTTATATGGGCATGAATTAGATTGTTAATTGGCTTCATATTAGAATTGAGTACATTGGATATTTGCATCTCCATTCTTGTGATACTTTACTAAGAAGAATGTGTTCCACCTCCATCCAGGTTAATATAAAAGGTGTAAAGTCTCCATCTTTTTATGGCTGAATAGTATTCATGGTATACATATACCACAGCTGGTTAATCCATTCCTGGGTTGGTGGACATTTAGGTGGCCTTCTTTGCTAGTTACATTTGAAGCAAGTTCTGATTTGAAAAGAGAGCATAGCCTCTCTGGATTGTCAGCAGGTCTCCTTAGTCATAGACATAGTCACCTTGTACTTGATTTGAGTGTGGTAACTCTTGTGCATCATGACTCCACTGAATTCTTTGCTCCTGGGCGGTAAGGAATGGTGGACACCCATATTTTGCACCTCTCTTCAGTTCATGGGCTTGCTTCATTGTTCTCAGACCTTAATTTAAAAACATAAGTTCATTTTTCTTGGAAGGGGGTTCAAGGGGAAAAAATCAAAACAAAACATAAATTCAAAGATAAGATTATTAATAATTTTAAGATAGGAAGAATGGGTGGGGTATTAAACTAAGTGTGAGTTCCATCTGAGTGCAGTCCCATCTGACTGCACCCCCCTCACAACCAAGAAGGTGACCCTGTTAATCCACTCTGTTCAGCATTGCTCTAGATTTTTTAGAAGTTCTGATGGCAGGGGGAAGCAAGGACTGGGGTTGGGAGGTGGTAAACAAGAATTAGATGTAATAAATATTGGAGAAAAGTAGCCAAAGATTACTTGCAGGTGGGTAACGTACCCAAGACATGAAATGAAAAAATATAGAACTAATGAGAACTCTCTAAGGAAGATAGGCAGATTCAACACTGTATATGTATATGTATATATACAAATGAATGAGTTTCTCATATATCCAAAATAACCAGTTAGTATAATGGGTAGAAAATTCCATTCCACTCATAGTAGCAATAAAAACTGTAAAATATCTAGTAACAACCTATGATCCACACTTCTTCTTTATACCTAGTCCATCCCTAGCCACATTACCAAGGACCACCCTTCTCTGACCCACCTGATGCCATTAAAGATGAGATAGAAGTCAGGGGGAAAGACTGGAGGTGCAGGATGGTGTGTGCCCACAAACATGAGGGCACATGCTATGAGGTGAGCATGCTAGGGAGATCTGCTGGAGCTTTTAACCTTTTTTGCTTTCTCCCACAAACAACGGGTAACTACCTAGGAATAAAGGTAATAAATCTATAGTTTTTAATGTAAAGAAACTATAAATCTTTACGGGTCACTGAATAATGGAAAGACATATTTCTAGATGGGAAAATTTAGTATTATAAAAATGGCTCTTTCCATCTTAACCTATAAATTTAATATAGGACCACTCAAAAATGTCTTTTTTAAATTTTTGACTAAGTTATCTTAAAACTTTTCCAAGAGAATAAATAAATGGAAATATCCTCTCCCCCTTCCCAAAATACAACCTAAATAAAAAACACAAATACAAATAAATGACAGGTCTGTTACAACTAGGTTTTAAAATTAGTACTTCATGCTAAAGTAGTATGGCATGAATGCAGGACTAAACTGGCAGATAAGGTAATTAGGGAATCATCCAAAGTCTAGATTAGAGCTCAGGACATGTAAGAATACAGTGCAAGATAAAAACTACACTTCATACCAGTTAAGTGCAGAAGGGTAATAATAGTAAATGATTCTTAGACATTTAACAACTAAAACCAATTATGTGAAATTCTTTCCTCATCTGTATACCAAAACAGTTTCTTGTAAAGGGTTAGATTTTACAGTGTGAGTCCAAAAGAGCTGTAGGGAACTGTTAAGTATTATCAACACTCATGTGCTCATATGGTAGCAAAATTCAAAGGAAATCAAGCAGGTTGTGGGGGAAGGCGTAAATGGATAAATTCACACATAGTGGGTACAAGGCACACTATCTGGGTGAGGGGCGTAGTCATAACTTTGACTCATACTGTACAATGGCAATTCATCTAACCAAAACGTCTATACTCTGGTAATATTCTGAAAAGAAAAAAAAAGAGGTCTTTGTCCGATCTCAAAAGTAAGGAATGACTTTCTCAGTATAAAAGCAAAGGCAGAAACTGTAAACAGAATTCAAAGGTGTTTGGCAAACCAGGAAAAAATGATTGCAATATAAATGACAAAATAAGTAAATAAAAGATAGGAATCTTCAATATAAAAATATACAAACTGCAATTTGTTAATAAGGAAAGAAAAGGAAACTTAATAGTCAATAAACTTGAAAGAGTTTGCTTTCAGTTAATAAAGAAATAGATGTTGAAACAAACTACCATTTTTTGGCTTAATTGGCAAATATTTTTATTTTAAATTTTTATTTACGTAAGCAGT
Source organism: Loris lydekkerianus (assembly GCA_963574355.1). Classification (NCBI taxonomy): domain Eukaryota; kingdom Metazoa; phylum Chordata; class Mammalia; order Primates; family Lorisidae; genus Loris; species Loris lydekkerianus. Next base: position 8,110 of record CAUYPK010112939.1, read on the forward strand.
ACAGTCATTTCTCATAAGATAAACAGTACAGAAGTATATATAGTAAAATAAAATATTTTTATGTTTTAACTTACATTAGCATGATTATAACTAAAATCTTTTTATATTTCTTAACCATTTCTTTTTGTGTGTGTCTTACCTCTTTTATTCTTTGCCAACTTTTCAGTTGCTTGTCCTTTTTATTTTTAATTGGTAGATTATGAAAATTTATTATTTGCTTTTTATATACATTACAAGCATATTCTCCCAAACTATTAATTTTCATTTTAACTTTGTTTATGATGTCTTTGTTATACAGAAGTTTTTAATTTTGAGTTGGTCATTTCTATCATTTTTTTTTCATGATTTTATGATTTGCTTACAAACTCCCTCCCCAGCTCGAAATATAAAAATAAGTTCCTCTGTAGTAGTTGTCCATGATTCAGGTGTGTATGTGTCTCTGTGTGTGTGTGTGTGTGTGTGTGTGTGTGTGTGTGTGTGTGTGTGTGTTTAAGCACTTAGATTTTTAATTCATTTAAAATTTCTTTTATGTTTGGTCTAAGGTAGGGTTTTAACTTTTATTGATTTAAATAATTTCAGCTTTATCACCTATTTTGCTATCCAATATTGTAAATTTATACTCATAGTTATTTTTTTTTTATTTTTGTGGACCATTCTGTAAATTTTCTTTTCTAATGAACTTGAAAATCAGCTGTTCAAATTTCATTTTTAAAAAATTAAAAATAACACTTTTTAAAAAAAGACAGGGTTCCACTATTTGCCCAGACTGGACTCGAACTCTGTGCTCAAGTGATCCTCCCACCTCATCCTCCTAAGTAACTGGGATTATAGTGCGCACTACTGTGCTCAGATCAAATAAAACTATTTTAAATGAAAATACCTAGTATTTATTAGTAAGGCTGTAACGAAATGGGAAGTTTCAGATGCTGCTAAGATATGGATAGTACAAGATTTCTAGAAGAAAATTTGGCAATATATGTTAAGAGTCTTTAAAATACTGCTTGATTTACTAATTTGACCTTTAGTAATTATCCTAAAGAAATATTCAGGAACAACATTTCTTCTACGTGAGTGTTCAGTGCAGTGTTGTTTATAATAACTAAAAACTAGGAAGCGCTATAAATGTAATAAATTATGGTACATTCACACGTCAACATTTCTGTATAGATGTTCATAGCATAGGAAAATGCCTATAATCGAATGTAAAATAGGAGTAGGATGCCTTATAGCTGATTGACATAGAGTATTTTTAAATTAATGATAATACATATGTATTTTTTTATGTGTGTGTATTAATTTGCTAAGACAGCCATAAAACAACCCACAGACAGGGTGGTTTAAATGACAAATTTATTTCCTTGCAGTTCTAGTTCTAATTCAAGATTAAGGTATTAGCAGGTTTGCTTTCTTCTAGGCCAAGGCCTCTCTCCTTGGCATGTAGATGGCGACCTTCTTGCTGTGTCTTTGTGGGGCCCTGTCTCTGTCCAAGCACATCCTGGTGTCTCTTCCTTGTATTATATAGACATCAGAAGTGTTGGATTAGAGCTCCCCTCTGTGACCCCACTTAACCCTAATTGTCTCCTTTAAAGGCCTTACTTGTCTCAAAATACAGTAACATTCTAAGGTACTGGGGGTCAGAGCTTCAACATACAAATTTGAGGGGGAACACAGTTCAGTCCATAATGGTACATAAAGTAAGACTGTCAGAAAGAACATTAAAGTGTTCACAGGTTTTCTACATGTAAATGGCGGATAACCTGTGATTTTTACTTTTTTAAATACATTTTTCTCTTTCACATATTTTCTTCAGAGAATGTTACTTTATAATCAGAAAAAAATTAATGTTTTTTGTTGTTGTTGTTTGTTTTTGGTTTTTGTTCGTTTTTTTGCAGTTTTTGGCCCGGGATCAAGTTTGAACCCACCACCTCCAGTATATGGGGCCTGCGCCCTACTCCTTGAGCTACAAGCATTGCCCTGATGTTATTTTTTAAAGCTATTTCCACATTGCTAGTCTTAAGTAAGAGAGTGGATAGGGGCAGCACCAGTGCTTACCATGCACTCCCAAATACTGCACTAAATTAAAACAAGCCAGGCCGGGGGCTCGGCGCCTGTGGCTCAAGCCGCTAAGGCGCCAGCCACATACACCTGAGCTGGCAGGTTCAAATCCAGCCCAGGCCCTCCAAACAACAATGACGGCTGCAACCAAAAAATAGCCGGGCATTGAGGCAGGTGCCTGTAGTCCCAGCTACTTGGGAGGCAGAGGCAGGAGACTTGCTTGACCTCCAGGATTGGAGGTTGCTGTGAGCTGTGATGCCACAGCACTCAACCCAGGGTGACAGCTTGAGGTTCTGTCTCAAAAAAAAAAAAAAAAAAAAAGCCAGGCCAGGCCCAGTGGCTCACCCCTGTAATCCCAGCACTCTGGGAGGCCAACGTGGGTGGATTGCCTGAGCTCACAGGTTTGAGACCAGAGTGAGACCATGTCTCTAAAAAAGAGCCAGGAGTTGTGGTGGGCGCGTGTGTTGTTCCAGCTACTCGGGAGACTGAAGCAAGAAATCACTTGAGCCCAAGAGTTTGAGGTTGCTGTGAGCTGTGACAGTACAGCACTCTACTGAGGGCAACATAGTGAGACTCTGTCTATAAATAAATAAATAAATAATTAATTAATTAATTAATTAAGAAAAGCCCTGTTTCTGGGTGAGATAGGGGAATTGCTTAATGAAGTATAGTGAGAGAACTGATAATTCCATTGCATAGTTCTTGAGAATCTGGATGAAAGATGCCACATAGAAGGAGTATTATTTTGTGATTCCTTTCATGTGCAGTACTAGATAATGTGATCTAATCTGTAGCAACAGAAAGCAGATCCACAGTTCTCTGAGGCTTAAGGAGGAGTTTTAGTGGGGCAGGAGGAGATGGAAAGTTGTATTGTCTTGATGGTGCTAATAGTTTCATGAGTGTCTGTGTGTATCAAGACTCATCACACTGCACGCTTTAAATATGTGTGGTTCACTGTATATTGGCTATATCTCAAGAAAAATGTTTAAAATGGGAGAGGTCACTGGAAGAAAAGATCTTAGTAGCTTTTGGGGCATTATAGTCTTGCTTATTAAAATAGTGATGTGGGGCTGTGCTTTTGTGAACTAAATGAGACCTTTAGGATTTGAAGGCTATTTGGACAGATTGCTATATAAAATGGGGAGGGAGCCTGATACCCATTCAAATGTAACAGGGCTTGGCTGTGTCATGGTTATGAGTAAAATGAAGTGATTGTGTGACAGGGGAAGCCTGGCAGGTGAGTCAGTCTGGGACACAGCAATCTTTTTTAATTTATTGGCTCGTTAATATTGTGAAGATGGGTATGTTCATTTTATAGCTGCATTAGATACTTATCTTTTTAAAGACAGAAATTGGTATAGTGCTACAAGAGAGAAATGTACTTAAATATCACAACATTACCTGTGGTAAAATTATCATAAAAACTACCTAGTGCTCAAGCAGGGGATTACTTCAGTTCTGCCCCCATAATGACAGGAAATGGTCGTTGGTGAAGTTGTTTTCCGTGAAGCTGTGATGAAATCAACTAAAATGGTAATAAAGCCAGTGTAAAAGTGAGGGACTCAAGTGAGATATAAAAGTGCAGAAGGTGTTAGAATGTTCGAATTGGAATCTTCAGGAAATTATTCTGTTAGATAACAAATATGAATTGATTGGGTTCTCAGTTCAAAAGCATAAGCAATGCAGGTCTGTGGGGAAATAAAGGAGGTGGACACCCCTACCCCAGTTCCAGCCCGACCAGGCAGCTGCCATTTTAGTAATAGAGAAAATGGTCTTTGGTGGCACAGTATAGTTTAGTTTATGAAAGGGCTTAAAGCCCTATTTCCTTCCTCCTGGTTCAGGGAACCAGTCATCCTGGAAACATTATCATAACTTTCTTCTATGATTTTTTAATGAATGAATGTTCAGTAGATGCATGTTATAAAAAATTGGAAGCACACCTCAATAAAACCTCAGTGAGCTGTGGAAGCACACTAAAATATACATGATCAGAGATAGCTTTATATCATAGAAATAATTTTTATATTGATATATTATCCCAGATGAGAGATATGTCCCCTTCTTGCCATCACTGCTACTACTACCCTAATGTGGGTTTCTCCTCACAGTTGTCATTTTGTTTGCCCAGTGATTTCTCCCAGTCCATTCTAGTCCTTATTTGTTCTCCACACTCTAGCCAATGTTAGCTTATCAGAACACACCTTTGCTCCAAATCATTGAGACTTTCCATTGCCCTCAGGAGAAAATTCAAAATCTTCACCACATCACTCAAGGCCCTGCATGGTCTGCTGCCTGCATATTTGCTTTATCTTGTACCAATACTTGCGTGCCTTTTTACATTCAAGCTACATAGGCCTTCTTTCCATTCCTAGAGTGCACCATTTTTTCCCTGTCCACAGGGCCACTTACCATTCTCGCTGGTATGCCTATTACCCTCTCTTTGTCCTCAGCCTCTCTTCATCAAACCTCATGCCTTTTATTTGGGAACCTTCCATTAAACCTTTAAATTTCAGGCCTTCTCTGATCCCATACCCCTAGTCTAGGTAAACTTTCTTTCTTTCTTTCTTTTTTTTTTTTTTGAGTCAGAGCCTCAAGCTATCGCCCTAGGTAGAGTGCCATGGCATCACTGCTCACAGCAACCTCCAACTCTTGAGCTTAAAGCGATTCTCCTGCCTCAGCCTCCCAAGTAGCTAGGACAACAGGCATTCACCACAACGCCCGGCTATTTTTTGGTTGCAGCCATCATTGTTGTTTGGTGGGCCCAGCCTAGATTCGAACCTGCCAGCTCAGGTGTACGTGGCTGGTGCCTTAGCTGCTCGAACCATAGGTGCCGAGCCTAAACTTTCTTTTTATGATGCTCATAGATCTGGTTTTTTTTCTTTCCAGAGCACTTAGTTCTTTTTGTAACTGTGTGTGTATTCACATGGTTTGATAACAGAAAGGCTTGTGTCTGTTTTGTTCGTTGCTCGCTGCATTCCTAGCACTTGGAATCCTTGTAGTAAACAAGTATTGAATGAATGAATGGGATGATCCTGGTTGCCACTCGGTTGCTGATTTCCTATGTAATAAATAATATCTCTAAGCCTCAGGTTTCTCAGCTATAAAATTTAAAATGATTTTTTTTTAAAGTACCGCATATACTCGAGTATAAGCCGACCCAAGTATAAGCCAACCCCCTTAATTTTACCCTAAAAACTGGGAAAACTTAGTGACTCGAGTATAAGCCGAGGTGGAAAATGCAGCAGCCACTCGTAAATTTCAAAAATAAAAATATATACCCAAAACAATTACAATAAGTGAGGAATCAGTAGGTTAAATGCTTTTCAATATTTATTGCTAAAGAAAAACTGTAAACTAGCAACAACTTTAAAACTTTAAATAAAGTGCAGAAAACTGCCCCCTCAAGCAGATGGCAGAAGACGACTGGAGACTACATGCATTTGATTAGGTGTGCGCGCACCGAATCAAATAACCTATATGACCCGAGTATAAGCCGAGTTCGGGTTTTTCCGGCACAAATTTTGTGCCGGAAAAAACTTGGCTTATACTCGCGTATATACAGTATCTTTTGGGTGTAGAGAATTGTGTTAATCATATACCTTAGTCATAATATGTCATCCTCAGTGGTCCATGCAGGGATTTCTCTTTTATTAACATTTCTTCCTGTTTGAACCCCTGTTCTTTTTCACTTCTCTCTAAGACACTATCTCAAGTATGTTTGATTATTTTCTTCATATGTACATTTTCTTGTAAAAGCTATAGTACTGGGGATTGTTTGTGTGTTTTAATTTTCAAAAATGTTTTCATGCTATAAATTTTATTTTTCATGTTTTCTCACCCAATATTTTGTTTTTAAGATCTTATAAATCATGGCATCTTATAATCCTTAACATTCCATTATAATAATTACTACATATATGTATTATTGACAAATTTTTATAGTCCTTACTGTGTGTCAGACACTGTTCTAAGCCCTTTACATAAATTTATTTAACCCTTACAAAAGTTTTTCAAGGTAAATACTGTTATTATTTTCTTCTGTTTTGTTTTTTCATTCTTCTGGTGACAGATACCCAGGTTGCCTCCATTTGCCGGCTCCCAAAAAGAAAGCTGCAGTGAATTTTCTTGTATCTGTCTACTTTTACCTGCGTGAGAGTTTCTCTGGGACCTTTATCCAAAATGAGAGCCCTGAGTACTAAAGCATGTGCATATTTAATTTTGCTCCATACTTCCAGATCACCTTCCTGCATGACTATGACAGTTCACACTCCCATCACACCCAGTAGTACATAAGAGTTCTTTCTTTCCCTTCTCCTCCTCCACATTAAATGCATCTGATGGTTCAAGCCTATAATTCCAGTGCTTTGGGAGCTTAACTCGGATGACTTCTTAAGGTCAGAAGTTCAAGACCAGCTTGGGCAACATAGTGAGACCTCTTTTTTTTTTTTTAAGGATAAAGTTTCACTATGTCACCCTGGGTAGAGTGCTGTGGCGTCACAGTTCACCTCAACTCTTGGGCTCAGGTGATTCTCTTGCCTCAGCCTCCCAAGTAGCTGGGACTACAGGCACCCACCACAATGCCTGGCTGTTTTTTGTTATATTTGTTACTGTTGGTTAGCTGGCCTAGGCCAGGTTTGAACCCGCCAACTTCAGTGTATGTGGCTGGCGCCATGACCACTGTGCTACAAGTACCAAGCCGAGATCTCATCTTTCCAAAAATTTTTTTAAGTAGCTGGGTGTGGTGACATAAGCCTGTAGTCCCAGCTATTATAGAGGCTGAGGCAGGAGGATCACTTGAGTCCAGGAGTTCAGGGCTGTGGTAAGCTATGATTATGCCACTGTATTCCAGAGCCTGGGTAACAGAGTAAGATCCTTTGTCAAAAAAAAAAAGTGTTTCTGCTTTTCTACTTTTCCCATTATAATGGCCATAGAGTAGTATCACATTGCTGTTTTAATTTGCATTTCTGATTCCTAGTCAGTTTTTTATCGCCACTACAGCTATGACCCTTGTGCAAGCTTTCATTCTTTTCCACATCCAGCCGGAGCAATCTTTTACTCAAAATCACTGAGAGGCCTTTTTTTCTTTACTCCATTGAAATGATAGATGTTCTCATGATAACCCATACTTGTATTCCTCGGACACTTACTACTTCAACATAATATAGTTTCTAAATAATTATTGAATTTGGCTAATATTTATTTTCGAATTTTATACCTGTTTTCTTAACCTTAAAGGGCCTACACATTTCTTTCTCTCTCTCTCTCTTTTTTTTTTTTTTACAGTTTTTGGCGAGGGCTGGGTTTGAACCTGCCACCTCCGGTATATGGGGTCGGTGCCCTACTCCTTGAGCCACAGGTACCACCCTGTGCCTATAAATTTCTTACCCATTTCTAAGTTATTTTACAAATAAAGCTATATTAAAATGACTTGAACAGCATTTCCTCTTCTGTTTTCTGGGCCAATGAGTAATAAGATATAAATTGTCTATTCCTTATATGAAGTGCTCCTCAAAGTTCTTTTAAATATAAATTTGATGATTTTGTGGGATACTTAGAAGGCCTTCACCAATTGTGTAGTTTAGCCAAACATATTAACAGATATCCCTGATCTCGGTGATGGTGGAGGGAGTCAACCTGCTATAGGTGCAGAATAATGTGCTTTTCCCTCCTGTACCCACTGACATCTATAAACAGAAGTTCCACAGTCAGCTGATACATCTTGTCATCCATTCATTTGTTTACGAAATTTTAGCCAGAAAAAATTTGATGTATAAATTGCGTCTAATGAATATTAAGGAACCTTCCTGACCTTAACCCACCCCACTGATTTCCTAGATTCTTCTTTCCCTCCCCCTGGAAATGCTGCTTTATTTAACTCCTACTTTATCCCTTCCTTCTCTCTGGACTCTGTTCCTTCCCATCTGTCTGATTTTTATGGCTTTAGAGGGAAACTGAATTATTTGAGCCTAAAGACAAGGAGATTGCCAGAAGAGGATAGGTTTGGCAAGTTTAAATTTGGTGGGTGATAGGAAAAAGTTTTCATGCTGGTTTGTATTTTTATGACTGAGAGATTTGGGGGTAGATACATGATGTTTAGTGTCAACACATACTGGCCTTAGAGAATTTGGGCAGTGTACACCCAGTCTTGCTGGTTTAAACCTACTTTATGATTCTCTGAGTCTCAATCTCAGCTAGAATGAAATCAGAACATGTGACATTACTATTCAGACATCTCCCATTCTTCTAAGTACATGTTACTTAAAGGCAGTGGTTCTCAACCTTCCTAATGCTGTGACCCTGGGCGGTGCCTGTGGCTAAAGGAGCAGGGTGCCATCTCCATATACTGGAGGTGGCAGGTTCATACCCGACCCCAGTCAAAAACTTCAAAGAAAAAAGAAATCACCACAGTTCTAGTGCTGCTACCCTTTAATACAGTTCCTCATGTTGTGGTGACCTCCAATCATACAATTAAATAATAATTAAATAATTTTATGGTTGGGGGTCACCACAACATGAGGAATTATATTAAAGGGTCGCAGCCTTAGGAAGGTTGAGAACCACTGCTTTACGGCATAATAGTAATTTTCATATCATGTTACTTTTATTTTTCTATTGGCTGAGGACATAGTACCTGCAGAGATTGTTCATCAGACAGTAACTGCCTGGCAGGCATAGGCTACATCATGGCAGTTAAGCTGAGATCCAGAGTCTGACAAACAAGCTAAAAGGCAGGATGTCTTGTGGTAGATAGTTATAATAATTTTACATCACAGTGCTTTACATATGTGACATTTCATACAATAAACAACTAACTGCCTGCTTTTGACATTTCAAAGTTAATGTGAAGAGCGTTATAAAACAGACACTGAAACGTCACCTCTCAAAATGAAGTGGTAACTGGCTATTGGCCTCTGGGAGGGTGAGACCTAATTAGTCCTCCTCACTGTGCACTCTGTACCTTTTTACTGCCAGTTGGTGTTTCATTGTCTTTGATAAACAAGATAATTGATATAAATGAATGTGATCCTGTAAAATTTCTCCCCAATTGCAGACTTCCATGCTGGAGGTATAATTTTCCTTATGGCACATTACTGTTAATCTTTAAATGGGTAGGTTGGTTAATCTGCCTTCCATAAGAAGACATTAGAGTCCCCCTTTATCACAGATGACAAAAAATTTGGGTGTAAATAGGGCACGGGAAAAAATGGCTAATGATCCCATTAATGAGCAAGAGCCATGTGGATTTTTGAGCAGGTTTAGAGTTGGAATGCAAGAAAAGTATCTTGGAGATGAAGAAGAGAGGCAGGCCTGCTCAGTGAGAGGATAAAGGCAAGGTGTGGTAGAAATGGATACGGCTGTGTTTTCCCCTCTCCTTTGTCATCAGCCAGGATGTTGATTTTACTACCTTGATTAACTTACAAGCTGAAGATCTTAAACAAGGAAGCCTTAATGTGCTTTCTTCCTTCATATTTGGTGGGAAAGGGTTAAGGCTTTGCATAACTGCCATTTTATTCTCCATACTAGTACTCAGCATTCTCAATTCTCTGTTGAAAGAGTCTCTTTCGAAAATGTGAGAACAGAGCAAGCCAAACAGCCATGTGCATTTGCACCCAGCTGGGAAGTCTGGGATGAAAGGATTGGCAGTCTGCTTTGAAAACCTATCTCTGTGTGTGTGTGTGTGTGTATGTATATATATAATAAGAAAGAAGAATAAGTGAAAAAGAAAGTAGATAAACACTTAGGACTTAGGAGAGAATATAAAATAGCATATCCATGACTACCCCTGAAGGAGTGTTGTATAATTTATCACTTGGAGTCATGGTGATCTAAAAACATAATAATAATTATTATTATTTACTCATCTAGGACGTTCTAATATTTATTTTTTAAAAACTAATATAAACTCAGGAAAACCATAGTGAAATGAGGTTACTTCCAGGACAGTTCTCTTTGGCAGTATTATCACACAGCCTTTCAAATATCTAGCATGCTAAGGGTGGTTTGCTGTCCAGTTTAATGTCATCTCTTCACCAAGTGGACGGGCTGCCTCCCTCCCTCCCTTCCACTCTTGAAAGGTTAGCCTTTCTTCAGAATAGAACAGGTTTTTCCTGCAACATCTGTCAACTTGGCAAGGAGCACACCCTAAGGAAATTATGAACATTTGAAGACCATCTAAATTCTGTAAGCAACCTTTCCTCTCCCTCTCCTCTCTCTTCCCCCTCCTGTCTTCCCCTAAGAAGAACCGGACCGCCATGTGGCATTTTCACTGTCGGTGTCACTGATAAATTATAAGCTCATTTGTGTCTGTTATTTGTTTAATGTGTTTTGATTTGCTCAGTCTTTTGTGATAGCTCTTGAAACCTCAAAGCAGTCACTTATCATAGAAGGCAGACTGTGGGCAGACCCCTTTGTTTAATGAATAGAGACCCCCTAACCACGTACTATTAGCACAAAGAGTCTTCTTTGGTCTAATGACTCAGATGATCTTGATCTGATTCAGTAGGTCAGAAATTGCTGTCCCCAGCAAATATCGACCAGAAGGAACTGCTTTCTCGGTTATTCTGAAACTGCCAGCTGTATAATACACTAGCAGATGCTAATAGTTTTTTGCAGTTCAGTAGAATTGTTATTGGTTCTTCCTTCATTTACCCCTTATCTTTTTACAATTACAAGGTGGCTCATGAGAATACGTCTTCTATCTCATGTAACACACAGATTTCTGAATGCTGGTTCCACCTGCCCATTCCACATGGCAAAAACCTGGCTGTCCACATCTGGGGAAGTACCAAGCCTGAGTCTTAGTGTTTCTCTGAAACTCTCAAATTTCTTAATATTTGTAAGATGGTAGGGAGAAAAAGGGATTATTTTCTTTATAGATATAAAAACTAAGTCATGGAGTGGTTAAATGGCTTCCTTGAGATTGCCTAGGAAACCATTTACAGGACTAAGGTTAGTTCTTCTAATACCTGCCTCCCAGCCCTTAGAGCAGAAGCTGGGAAGGGAAAAGCAGCCATTTCCCCCTTTCAGAATTAAATTATGTAGACATGACAAAAAGAAAGCTAGAACATGGAGATAAGACACTTCTCAACAGGCAGAAATGAAAATATTTATAATAAAGTGTGATTTTAAAATACTTGTATCCATTTTTATTTTCCAAAGCACTAAGTATACACCATTAAGAAAAGTAAATACAGGTTGTAGTAAAAGGCTCTGTTTTATTATATTTTAGGCAAGATTTTTTTCATCATACTCTGTACATCTACTGAAAAATATAGCATGATTTTATTTTCTCAATGTAGACTAACTTTGGCCTCCAGAAAGTAGTGTGCGTTGTATGTTTTGCCAAGGTTTATTTCTTATTTATTTATTTTGAGACAGAGTCTCAAGCTGTCACCCCGAGTAGAGTGCTATGGCATCATAGCTCACAGCAACCTCAAACTCCCGGGCTTAAAGCGATTCTCTTGCCTCAGTCTCCCAAGTAGCTGGACTACAGGCACCCGCCACAATGTCCAGCTACTTTTTGGTTGTAGTTGTCATTGTTGTTTGGCAGGTCCCATCTGGATTCAAACCCGCCAGCTCTAGTGTATGTGGCTGGTGCCCTAGTCACTTGAGCTACAGGCGCCGAGCCCCAAGGTTTATTTCTTATAACTAATTCAGAAGCGTGAATAGGGTTGTTCTAGGTGACTTGGAAGTTTTTGCCTGCCTTTGAAGCCAGGTAGCCAGATTTCCCCCTAACTCCCCTGAGTTCGCATCTTGAGAAGCATCACCTAGGGAGGCGCCCAGTTTACTCATAGCCCTAGGCTGGTGCTGCAGCCTAGAACTGTGAAGGTGCCCAGGGAGGCAAGTCATTCGCCCAGGCACCTTAGTTTGATTAAGGTCAGTATTCGGAAGTTCAAAGTCACTTTAACCCATATGTTTCTTCTAAATTCCAGTCTTGTTCCCATGAGATCCTCAGAGAGTCATTCCTTCTCACACCACTTAGTCCAGGATATTGTATAGGGACTAAGACATAATTTGATGTTATCTGTAACCTTTTTCTCTGTAGGAGCTTTCTTGCCACAGATCCGATTGGGACATTTTCTTTACAACATACAGAATTCCATTTAATTTTTGAACACTTCACTTTGGTATTATTTTTAGTAAAAACTAAAATTGTGTAGTTAATGCTACATTTTAAAGAAATATTACCCTCAGTTTTAAGACTCAAGGATTATCTGCAATCCCAGAATCAATATGACTTGAAATTGTTAGGGTTTAAACCAGATGCAGCCTCCAGCTTAAAAAAAAAAAAGAACAGAAAAGCTACTACTTTATTAAAGACATAGGAAAAAACAAAACAAACAACAACAACAAAAAAGCTCACCAAAATCTCCTTATAAAACATTACTAATAAACCACTACTTCTTTTGTGGGGCTTTAACAATCTCTTGTGCAGCCCTTGTTCTCTGCACAATGTAAATGAGAAATATTCCCCAAGCCATGGTGACATCTCTGCTCTTGGGTTACAAAATTGTTGTGACCTGATAAGACCTTCAAACTAGTAATGTAGAAAAAAAAAACTGTTGATTTCCTCATAAATAAAAATAAACCCATGTGAATACTGCTCATAGAAAAAGATGGCCTTTACATTGTAACTTTTTAATTCTTTTGAGAGTTTCCAAAACTTGCAAAACCAGTTTCAATGACTATTTTTATGTTGGATACTATTTTTCATGTATCTGCATAAATGACTTGTCAGTGTATTTGGGGGCCATATGCAGAGTCTCTTTCCCTGACAGGTTATATCCAGAGAAGAGAAAAAAAAGTCACCCCAATGAGATGTTGTCTATTAGTTCAAACAAAAAATTGGATGTTTGGAATATCTTTTTTTCTTACTCCTGGAAATACCTTTCTCCTCACTTTCAAGGCCTTGCCTATGGGGTGAATCTCTCTTTGATATACTGTAGTGGTTACTGCTGTTAAACATCTGATGCTTGATTCTTTTTGAATAGATTTTTCTCAGCTAAAACCTCCAGCATTTAAATTGCAGGATTGTCAAACTACATGTATAAGGGGACTTCAAAACGTTTATGGAAAAGTGGAATTAAAAGATAAAAATTAAAAATATAAATTTTATTTCTCAGCATAAACTCCATCAAGTTCAAGGCACTTTTATAAGTGATGATATCAGCCAGTTAGTCCACTCCTAAAGAACTAAGGATCCTGGCAATTTAACCATGTCAGTGCAGTCTTTTTTACATTTTTAACTGCAGAAAAATGGGTGCCCTTTACAGGTATTTTAAGATTAGGAAACAAAAAGAAGTCAGAAGGAGCCAAATCAGGACTGTAAAGTGAACCCCTAATTATTTCCCATCAAAACTCTTGAGCAATGGCCTGTGGGATGACAAGAGTGAAAAGGAGCATGGTCATGGTGGGGAGGCTTCACTATCGAAGCTTTCCTGGGTGTTTTTCTGCTAAAACTTTGTATAACATTCTCAAAACACTCTTATAATAAGCAAATGTTATTATTCTTTGCTTCTCCAGAAAGTCAACAATGAAATACCTTTAACAACCCCCAAACCTGTCACCCTGACTGGTGCTTTTGGCCAGTCCACCTTTGTGCTCATCAAACCATGTTCTATCTCCTCTTACAGTTCTTTGAGGAAGTGCTTCAGAATCTTGATCCCACTTGTCTAAAATTTCCTCTGAAAGCTCTGCTCTTGTCTGCAACTGATCTGAGTACAACAGTTTGGACATTCTTTAAGTGGAAAGTCTGCTCAACTTTAATTTTTTAGTCAGAATTGTGTACGTAGAACTGATTGAGATGTCTGTGGTATTGGCTATTGTTTCTGCTGTTAACTGTTGGTTCTCTTCAGTTAGGGCATAAAAAAAGGTTAATTTTTCTTGAAAGTTGATGTGGATAGTTTGCTGCTTTGGGCTTCATTTTTTCATTGTCTCATCCCTTCTGTTTTTTTTTTTTGTTTTTTTTTTAATTGTTAAATCATAGCTGTGTACATTAGTGCAATCAAGGGGTACAATACGCTGCTTTCATATACAATCTGAAATGTTCTCATCAAACTGTTCAACGTAGCCTTCATGACATTTTCTTAGTTATTCTACGTAGACATTTATATTCTGCCTTTAGTAAGCTTCACCTGTACCCATTCTAAGATGCACCGTAGGTGTGGCCCCACCCATTACCCTGCCTCCACCCTAACCTCCCCCCTCCCTTCCCCTTCCTTGGCCCTTTCCTCATAGTCTTGTGCTATAGTTGGGTCATAGCCTTCATGTGAAAGCTATAGTTTAGCTTCATAGTAGGGCTGAGTACATTGGATACTTTTTCTTCGATTCCTTAGATACTTTGCTAAGAAGAATATGTTCCAGCTCCATCCATGTAAACATGAAAGAGGTAAAGTCTTCATCTTTCTTTAAGGATGCATAATATTCCATGGTATACATGTGCCACAATTTGCTAGTTCATTCATGGAAACCAGTGTTTCTCAACCTTTTTTTAAATCTCAAAGCACACTTGAATCTACAGTTAACTTTTGCAGCACATTTAAATTATGTTGATTTTAAAAGGAGTTTAAAAAAATGGAATATACTTACTGTGCTTTGAACTTCATTTGAAAATAATTTAATTCATGATCTTTAAAAATTGTCACAGCACACCTAAAATCCTCTCATGGCACACCAGTGTGTCACAGCATACGGATAGAGTATCACAACCCTAACCCTTTCCAGGCACACATCCTCCCATTAACAAAGAAATGTCAATTGTAACCTTAGCTCTGCGACCTAAATCTAATCCCTTGTTTATGGGAACAAAATCTGTTAAATTCCACACTGAGAATTATTCTTTTCCCAAGTGAAGAAAAAAGACAGAATGACACTACCAGGCCCTGAGACTTCTACACAATCATCCTTTCCTTTATTCTTTCTTCATATGTTTACTTTATCTTATGTATAGCAGTTTTATTGGGTAATAATTAAAATCAGAAAATTGTAACTGTCTGCCTTTCCACCTGCCCCCAGTTTTCTGCATATCCTTCCCATCAAAGAAATACGTAAACACTGAACCTCCTGAAACCTCTCAGAGAGCACAAGCCACAGACAACTGACACTGTGATCCATGTCTTCCTGGCTGCAACCTCAAGCTCTTCAGCTTAATAAACCTCAATTGACTGAGATTCCTGTCAAAACTAAATACCGCTTCAAGCACACCTACTCACTGGTCTCCCAAACACAGAAGAAATCTCCAAGCAAATCTTCAAAGAAACAAACAAAAGTGGCCTAGACTGGGATCCTCTGGAAATCTTGGAGTCCCCAGAATGAAGGCCTTAGGTAAGGATTCATGTGAGTGATTTATTAGGATATATTCCTAGGAAAAAAACTGTTGAGGAGTATTGGAGTGGACCCAGGAAAGAAAGGAAATCAAGAAAGGAGTTATATTTAGCACATTCCCACAGACCAGTGATCTCCAAAATGTTTAGCACCAGGGACTTGGACTTGTTTCATGGAAGACAATTTTTCCATAGACTGGGGGTTGAGGTGGAGGTGGGGGGCATAGTTTGGGGATGGTTCAAGCACATTACATTTACTGTGCACTTTATTTCTATCATTATTACACTATAATATATAATGAAATAATTATACAACTCACCATAATGCAGCCTCTGTGTTAAAGACAATCTGTATTTGCAGCTGCTCCCAAGTACTACCATCACCACCCCAGCAGCTCCACCTCAGATCATCAGGCATTAGATTCTCATAGGGAGCGCACAACCTAGATCCCTTGCTTGTGCAGTTTACAGTAGGGTTCAGCTCCTATGAGCATCTAACTCTGCCCTGGATGTGTGACAGGAGGCGGAGCTCATGCTCTGATGCAAATAATTGGGAATGGCTGTAAACACAGATGAAGCTTCACTGGTCCCTGCCACTCACCTCCTGCTGTGTGGCCCAGTTCCCAACAGGCCACAGAATGGTACCAGGGGTTAGGGAATGCAGGCCTGAGCCCTCAAGGGAGTTCTGGAAAGCTATAAGGCACACTTTCATGGTTGCCTCAATCAGGAGCAAGAGAGCAGGAGAATTTATCCTCTCAAGCACACATTAGGTTGAGACTGCTCTGAAAGAGAATGCGAAGTCCCAGGCACCTGTGGCCCTCAGGGGCCAAGCAAAGTGGATTCCAGCACCCTGTGAAGTGCCACAGCTCCTGGCTGTTGGAGGCACAGAGGCATTCTGACTACCCAGTGCCTGTCACCCTACTTCAATTCCTGAAGGTCAGCAGAAGCTTGCCAGATACCACTGAATTAAGACACCTTCCCCTATATCTGTCTTAGAAGTGAACCCATTTGAGGGCATTCTGCCCTTTACCACCAGAGCGGATGGTGGCTCCAGAACAGACACCTCCCCTGGTGGGTCTCTGCACTCTGGATTCCCAGCTCTGACCTCAAATCTTTTTCTATCAGCTGAGGACAAAGGAGGCTGGTGACTGACCCTTTGAAAACATCAATGGACCACATCCAAATGCTGTTCACGTGCAACCCTTCTCCCCTTCAGTGGTCTTCATTTGAATGTTTGCTACCAGCACCACGGTTTTCCACCTGCACCTGTCAAGGTCCAGCGCACATGGAAGACATTCTGCCTGGTTTATGGGTGTAGGCTGAGCTGTGAGAAGGGTGAAAAAGCTCCTAGTCATTGAGACCCACAAACTGGTATTTTGGGGTCACTTCTGGGGAGAGGGGCTGTGATACTCAGGAACTGGTTGGTGCAAAGACAGCAATGAAGATTCTCCAGAAAGAACCAGGCACGGTAGTTGGGTGGGGAGATCTGGTCCTGCCTGAGCCATTTCTACCATCTCAGGAGGAAATGAAGAGAAGTGGGAGGAACTAGGATTGGAAAGATCTAGGGGCTGAACTGACCCCACAGCGTTGAACCCTGACAACACACTATGACCTCCCAACCTGATACACATTCTTGAACTCTCTTCTCAAAGTTCTTGCCGCTTTCTCTTATGACACTTGTTGGATCTTGGTCTGGGAGATTCAATCTCTTCTAGAAGGACTAGGGCCTTATAATATCAGCACTCCTTTTATGTGCATTGTGAAGATCTTTCAGGCTGTCCTTTATCTTTGAACCTTTGTAGTGCAAGGTTTCAAGAAGCAAAATGGTCACATTTGTCTTTTCTTCATGCATATGTTATGTCTGGTTCAGTTCTTACAGTCTGCAGTTGCATTGTTTTTCTCTTCAATTTCCTATCTTTGCTCTGCCAGCTACTTTCATCAAAACTCATTGCTGGATTTCTTGTTTCATAGAGTGCTTTTATTTTTATTTTCCTCAGTCAATTGTCTATAATTTTCTTCCATTTCCTAGGATAAATTTTTTGTGAAAGTTTAAAGGTGCCAGCCATGGTGGCTCACAACTATAATCCTAGCACTCTGGGAGGCCAAGGTTGGTGGATCACTTGAGCTCAGGAGTGAGACCAGCCTGAGCAAGAGTGAGACCCCATCTCTAAAAATAGCTGGGAGGTGTGGTTGGCTACTCAGGAGGCTGAGGCAAGAAAATCACTTGACTAAGAGTCTGAGGTTGCTGTGAGCTGTGATGCCACCGTACTCTACTGAGGGTGACAAAGTGAGACTCTGTCTCAAAAAAAAAAGTAAGTTTAAAGGTGTTATTATCCTTTCATGCATAACATTCATTTCTTTTTACTATTTCACCAACTTATACTGGCAAAATTTCAATTTTGGTTGATTTGGCCAGATGCTAATCTCAGCGTGTATCTCTTTGACAACTCACTCTCTTTCTTTTGATTCTGCATTAATCTTCTATTACAATTGACCTGGAGAACTGGGTATTACTCTGCTAATTGATGCCACTTTCTGAGTAAGGTTGGGAGGAATTACCGGTATTGGCTGCTGCACATTGGGAATTCCACCTACATATTTTCTTTCTTCCTTTGATTAATTGCGCACACCAAGGAGCAAGGTCTCTGTCTGAGGAATTCTGTGTTCTGCAGGGTCTATGACCCTTTGCTGTGCTCACCCTGCAGTGGGATCCAACATCAATGCATTCTCCTCATAAATCCATTTCTGCAAGTTCGTGATAGGAGTCTAAGACTATAGATTTCACAGGAAGATGGGGAGGAAGCCTTGCAACTGATACTATGTGAAAACTCTTTTTTAAAATCTGACACCCATGTTCTGACCACCAACTTCTTCACCAAGCTCTGAGTCATCATCTTCATTCCCTTCCTCTAAAGAGCTCATCATTAACAATCACAGAGTCATCTCGTCTTGTTTCTCTTCTCTTCTCCTCTCTCCCTCCTCATCCACCTCACCATCCTCCCATCCCCACCACCCTAAAGCTCAGCTCACAAAGAAGTTTCTTGCTAGGATTCAATCTCCCTCAACACCAGTGAGGAGTTACAAATAATGAGCCTTTTTTGATGGCACAATACTTTTTTTCTTTACAGGTTTTTAGAAATAAATGATCTATGAAAAGTACTGAACTATACTTCTCAACATATAATAGATACAGTGGCTACTATTATTATTTTACTATTGTTATACATCAGTATTGGAAGCATCTGAACACCCAAGAATAAAGGTTTGTTTCAAAATTATAAAATCACAACTATGGGTCACATGTGGAAGTTCACAGACCTGGATATTTTCAAGGAGATGGATATCACGCTGAAATCACAAATTAAGATTTGGCCCCTAATCTACACCATGTACAAACACACCAAAATGGATCAAAAATCTAAATGAAAGAGCTAAAACTATAAACCTCTTCTTAGATAACATAGATGCTCATAATCTCAGATCAAGCAATGGTTCTTATTCAAAAGCATGAGTGACAAACATAAACAATAGATACATTGAGGGTATCACAATTAAAGTCTTTTGTGCCACAAAAAGATGCCAAAAGTAAAGCAAAAGGACAATTCACGAAATGTGGGAAAATATTTGAAAGTCACATACCTGATAAGGGAGTTGTAACCAGAAAACATAAAGCATTCTTATAAATCAACAACAAAAAAGCAAACAACCCAGTTAAAAATAGGTGGAGTATCGCAATAAATATTTCTTCAAGAAGATACAGAAGGGGCACATTTATAGCCCTGATTCAAACCATATAGCAAAAACATCTGGACCCCTTTAATATTTTGAAATAAAAAAAGAAATGGCCAAGAAGGGCATGATGAGATGCTCGACATCATTGCTCATCAGGGAAATGCAACCCAAACCACAAGGAGAGACCGCTCCACACCCAGTAAGAACACTGTGATCAAAAAGACAGCTCCTAACAAGTATGGGAGAGGAAATGGAGGAACTGGAACCCAGTAACAGTCCTGGTGGGAATGTGAAGTGGTGCACACACTTTGGGAATTATTGTGGCAGGTTCCAAAAGTTTAAAGACAGAGATGCCATTTGATGCAGCAATTGTACTTCTATGTATGCACGCAATCATTCATAGCAGCATTATTCAAAATAGCAAATGTTAGAAACACTGGACTGTTCATCAATGATGGATGGATAAATACAATACAGCACATCCATGCAATGGAAGATTATTTGGCAATAAAGAGGAATGAGAACTGATACACGCTACAAGCTGGGAGAACCTTAAACACATTATTACACTCAGGGAAAGAATCAAGTTGAAATACCTAGGATAAGCAAGTCTACAATAGATGAACAGAAAGTTAAACATGACTGATAGTGAGTATATATTTCTTTGGGGGGTTGATGAAAATGTTCTAAATTTAATTGTGATGATCTATTCTTAACTGAATAGATGAAATTACTGAAATATGCACTTTATTTTTTTCCCTTTTATTAAGTCATACACACATAGATCATGAATACATTTATGCATATGTGGGGTACAATGTTGTTTGTTTATACAATTTGGAGTGTTTACATCAAACTAATTAATATAGCTTTTGCCTCATTTACTTGATTATTATGTTAAGACATTTATGTTCTGTGCTTGACAGATTTGACTCATATCCTATGAACTTTAATCAGTAAGTTGCTTGGTATGTAAATAAAGTCTCAATAAAGCTGTTATATCTCAATAAAAAATAAAACTAAGATAAGGACACACAAATTAAGGGTTGAAGAAGTAAAAAGTTTTTAACATTTTTTAAGAACCTATTATGTGCTGAGTGTTGTCACGTACACAAATCTGTGCACTGGACTTACAAGAAAGGCATTATTGACCCGACTTACAGACACTCAATGGTACAGTGTCCCTCTACCACATTCTACAAATACCTCTGTACTGGCTACTCAGGGGCCTGAGGAATCCGCTTTCCTGAGGAAGGTCTTCTTCAGGGCGATCTTGAGCTCCTTATTCCTGAGGCTAAAGATGATGGGGCTGAGAAAGGGTGTGAGGACTGTGTAGGTGGTGGCCATCAGAGTGTCACCTTCCTGAGAGTGGGGACCCTTGGGCTTGAGGTAGATGACAGAGGCAAAGCCATAGTGCACAATGACCACAATAAGGTGGGACGCACAGGTGGAGAAGGCCTTGTGTCGACCTTCAGCTGACGGGATCTTCAGGATGGTGGCCACAATGAAGGCGTAGGAGAGGAGGATGAGGAGGAAGGACACCAGCACCACCAGGACGCTTAGGAAGAAGATGCCCAGCGCTTTTCGGGCACTCTCGGAGCAGCTGAGCTTCAGCACCGGGGCGATGTCGCAGAAGAAGTGCTCTACGCGGCGTCCGCGGCAAAAGGGCGACCAGAAAATCATGCTGGTCTCGATCAAGGCCACAGAGAACCCACAGCAGAAAACCGAGGCTCCCAGGCAGAGGCAAATGGTGGGGCTCATGATCACTGAATAGCTCAGAGGATGGCAGATGGCCACATACCTGTCATAGCCCATCAGGGTAAGGAGGAAGCAATGGCTACATCCCAGGCCCAGAAAGAAGAACATCTGAGCCTGACAGCCAGAGATAGAGATGGCCTGGCTCTCCATCAGCAAATGAGCTAGCATGTTGGGGACAATGACCAGCGTGTAGCAGGTCTCAGAGAGGGACAGCACTGCCAGGAAGCGGTACATGGGGGTGTGGAGAGTCCTGTCCACGTGGATGATGGTGATGATGGTGACATTGCCACTCAGGGTGACCAGGTAGGTGAGGAAGAACAATGTGAAGAGGGTGGTCCTCAGGTCTGGGAGGTTGGAGAATCCTACTAGCAGGAACTCCGTCACCAGCAAAGTCCCATTTTCCCATTGCTTCTTGGAAACCTGAGAGGAGAGGACAGAGTGAATAGGATAGAGCAATTCACAAGAGTCTGCTATGCATCAGGCACTTGTGGGAAAGATCATCCCTATGTTACAAAAGGGGAATGAGAGACCCACAACCAGGTCCCTTGTTTTTCTAATGTTACCCAGCTAGCAAATGTCTTTTCAGTAGGTAAGAAAATCACAGATATCTCTAAGGAAATGATATTTGTAGTGTGTTAGAAAGGTGGTAAGAATGCCAATGCCTTAGTTTGAGTCTTTCGAGAAACCTATCTTATGTAAGGATTCAAGAGCAAATAGTATACATGAGAGATGGTCCCAAAACACATGAGCAGGGAAATGGAGGGAGACAGCCAAGAAAAGGTGCATCTCTAAGGAACTTTCCACTTTGGGCAACTGAAATGTAATCCACCTGGGGAACACTGAGAAGTGTTGAGGACAACACCCAGCACAGCATCAACCCACCTGAGGCAGGAGAAAGCTGACGGATTTATCCACCAACTCACATCAGTCATTGGTTGACAGTTTCCCCCAGGAGGTGTTAATGGTCCAGTACCTCCACCTTGCATATTATACAGGGAATTCAAAGTCTAACTGGTCCACGGACACCTGGGTTAGGATTTTACAGGGTCTGCTAGAGTCAGTGCAAAAAGATTACCTGAGGAAGACAAAGCCTATAACATTAATACCTGAAATGAATCAAATAACACTTTTGGAAATCTAAAGCCCCGGAGTTGCATCAGGACTTTCATGGGCCAAAGTCGCTCCCTCATAAAAAAAAAAAAA
This sequence comes from Loris lydekkerianus, assembly GCA_963574355.1. NCBI lineage: Eukaryota > Metazoa > Chordata > Mammalia > Primates > Lorisidae > Loris > Loris lydekkerianus. The sequence goes on from CAUYPK010112939.1 coordinate 30,180, forward strand.
AAATTTAATTAGCCAGGTGTGGTGGCTTGCACCTGTAATCCCAGCAGTTTGGAAGGCAGAGGTAGGAGGAATGCTTGAGACCAGGAGTCTGAGACCAGCCTGGGCAATGTAGTGAGACCCCACTTGTATAAAAAAAGTAGCCAGGCAGGGTGGCACCTGTGGCTCAAAGGAGTAGGGAGCTGGCCCCATATGCCAGAGGTGGCAGGTTCAAACACGGCCCCAGCCAAAAACTCAAAAAAAAAAAAAAAAAAAAAAAAATTAGCCAGGCTATAGTGGTGCACCTAGGGTCCCACTTGCTCAGAATATTAAGGAAGGCGAATTATCTAAGCCCAGGAGTTAGAGGTTACAGTAAATTATGCAACACTGCACTTCAGCCTGAGCCAACAGACCAAGACCCTGTCTTGAAAAAAAAAAAAAAAATTGAAGATTGGCCCGGCACCCATAGCTCAGTGAGTAGGGTGCAGCAACATACACTGAAGCTGGCAGGTTTGAACCCGGCAAGTACTAAACAACAATGACAACTGCAACCAAAATGTATCGAGTGTTGTGGCGGACGCCTATAGTCCCAGCTACTTGGGAGGCTGAGGCAAGAGAATTGCTTAACCCCAAGTGTTTGAGGTTGCTGTGAGCTGTGATGCCATGGCACTCTACCAAGGGCGACATAGTGAGACTGTGTCTCAAAAAAAAAAGAAATTGAACATTGTATTTTGAGACTGTGCTTTTGTAAAAATGAATATAATCTTCAACCCTAAAAGTTCATTTCTTCTGATATTAAAAAAAATTAAAACAATGTCTATGAAGAGTGTTGTGAGCCCTAGGCACTGTGCTTTGTGGATAAAACTATGTTAATTAAATGAACAGTAATTCTGAAATTATTGACCACTTTATCTCAAATGATGAGGCTTCAATAGAGATCCTGGATTGGAAATAGTTTTAACATTTTATAATTGAGTAACCTGGACTCTCAAAAATTGTGTATAATATTTTTGAGAGTACTTTGCACTCCTTTGGAACGTGGGACTTTGTTTTAAGGAAAATGGTCCTAAGAAAATTTTCTCTGCTTATCAAGAGTTAAGTAGCATAGGTAATAAGCATAGCTCAGCCTTCAGTTCTTCTCATCCCTTCTTAGAGACCTGGGACGGAGGCAGAGAGAGTCCTGGTGTCTGCGCCTTCTAGTGGCATTTGGGGTAATCTGCAAGCCAGTCACTCTTAAAAGGAGAGAAAAAATTAAAATAGCTGTGCCCTGAAAATATCCTCAGCAATGGGAAGATGGAAATTGAGAATGGTCATTTAAATGTTTTGGAAATTTTTAATTTTTATTATAAAGATTCATACGGGGGGGATGTGCTTGACTGAATCCAGAGATTTTCTGTTAAAGAAAAGACAAATCAGGACCATGGAAGAACTTAATGATAAAGTCGAATGTACTGATCCACCCAGGTAGACTGACCCACCCAGGAAGAATCAAGTTCATGTCCCACGCAGGAAATAATGCACCAATCCCTACCTCCCTGCCCCCCGACCCTTTAAATCCCCATCTGCCATAGCCCATGTATGGAATTCTTTCCCAGTTAGGGATTTCACCCCACCTGCACCCAGGTGGAATAAAGACCATATTGACCATATAGAACCAGGACTCCTTTCATTTTGTGCCTTGGAATAATCTTTCATCTTTGGGTCCATAACCTCTCATATGATACTGGGACTCAGTTGTGGTGAAGCACCCTTGGGGGGCTGAAATATACCCCATTGGACCCAACCAAAAGGACCTTTGTTCCCACTAGACAAAGGGAAATGGGACATACTCCAACCCTGACTAAAATCCATCCATTTGATGGTGAGGTGAATCTTTGTCTAGAACTCCTTTTCCGAACTTCTTTTCTCTTCCCATCCCTACTCTAATTCCTCTTCTCCTCTTCCTCCATTTCTGCGCCTTTTTAAAGCATTCATATATAGTATTTCTGTGCCTTTTTTAGCCTCAGTATTCATGTATAGTCTCTCCATGCCTTTTAAAACTTCCTTTCCCTCTTCCCATTTTAGGCCAAAAATTCCAGTGATCCATGTCTCTTCTGGTCATGGATTAACCTTAGTGGGCTAGGCTCACCCGTCTAGTGCCCTCCTATGAAGCTGGGCCACTCTCCATGGTCCCTGTCTTTTCCAGTCATGGGCTAACCTCAGCAAGGGCTTGCTGTGGGCCTAGATTCTTCCAACTGGTTAAGGTCACATGCAGAGTCCAAGCCCTCTTTGACCAAGGTCATATGTGGAGACCGGTATTCTCCCTGATCCCAGCCTTGACGAGTCAGACTTGCAGGTCCAGTGGCTTCCCAGGGATATGGATCACTTTTTTCTGGCTGACAGCCACATGCAGAGGCCGGGTCCTCTCTGGTTGCAGCCTTGGCCATTTCCCTCCTTTTCCTCCTCAAAAGTTCTCTTTCCATCTTCATTTTAATCTCATTTATTTTCTACCTCCAGTTTTCAATATGAGCACCTCTCAGTCACAGACTCCTCCTTCTTCACCTCTAAGCTGTCTTTTAGCTCACCTCAAGCCTCTATGGCTCTATCCTGACCACATATCTAAATGCTTCATCTTTTTCTGTAATACTACTTGGCCTGTGTACAATCTGGATAGTGGCTCACATTCAGGCATTTCTCATACTCTGAAATATTCCTTCTCTGTATTCATCTTGTGAACCCTCTCAGATTCTCCTGGTGCAGGTAACACCAGCTTTCCTCAGTCCATCTGGGTCTCCATTGTCTTCTCTTGACCCAGTGGACAGACCTCCCCCTTCTGCCCCTCCACAGCCTCTCCTCCCTCAACTTCATTCCTACCCATAGAATTCCTCTCTGCAGATTTCCTACTAGCAGAATTCCACCCCACCCCCCTCTCTCTCCACTGCCTCCCACCTGCCCTCCTCAGCACGTGGTAGAAAAAAAATGGCGGAACCAGGAGAGAAAAGAAACATGGCGGAACTCCAAAAATTTCCCCTGGGCCCTCAGACCCCTCAGTGAGATCTCATGGATCTAGCCTTCAAGGTGCAGCAGCAACTCTCAGAACTCCATTTAATGGATTCTGCCATTAGACAAAACCCAGCTACTTCTTGATATTCCAAGGGGCACTCCAAAAGAACAAAATTTCCCCCCAGACCAGGTTTTAAGTGCAGCAAACCATGCTTTTGAGCAGAGCAGTGTCCAAATCCATGCCCTCCCCCAAACCATGTCCAGCCCGCAAAGATCTTCACTGGAAGTCTGACTGCCCAGGTCTTTCTGAAGATCTGATTTCACAGTCACTCCCAAGACCTAGAGAAAATTCCCAACCTCCTAAGCCTAGCTGCAAAAGACTGACAATCCCCAGAAAATCAGATGCCCCCTGGATGCTGTCCTGGAAAACTAAACTCTGGGTATTTTTGCTAGTGGAAGGTAAGCCAATCTCATTTCTCTTTTCTAATAAACATGGGAGCAACTTTTTCCACTCTGCCACCTTATAAAGGTCCTCTAAAACAGTGGTGGGAATTAATGATAATTTACTATGCCCTCAGGTGACTCCATCCTTGTGCTGGAATCATGGCCTCATTGGTTATTTCCTATGATAGAGCCACTAATTATAATTTTTCTCATTCTCAGTTGCAGATCAGTAATTCTCTGACTCATCTCCTGATTTATTAACCCGACAGTCACCCAAAAACAACCACTTATATCCTTGCCCTATGTGGATTCCAATCAGTCCAGACTGAAGATGCGAGATGTTCCTGTAAACACCACTCGCCCTCACCTTCCTCCCCTCCCCCTCCCATTCTCTTTACAGGCAGCCCATGCAGATCCTTCCCTGCAGGAAGCAGTCAAACAGACACTACGCCCATCACCCTGCCTCCTTATAATAGGGTAAAAAGATCAGAATGATAGAGTCAAATGTACTGACCTGCCCAGGTAGAACTGACCCACGCAGGAAGAATCAAGTGCATGTCCCACCTAGGAAATGATGAATGTACCAATCCCTGCCCCTTTGACCCTTTAAATTCCCATCCCCCATAGCCCACATACGGAGTTCTTTCCCAGTCAGAGATTCCATCCTACCTGCAACCAGGTAGAATAAAGACCATATTGACCACACAGAACCAGGACTCCTTTCATTTCACACCTCAGAATAATCTTTTATCTTTGGGTTGGTAACCTCTTAACAGGAGCAGAAAGACAGTGAGGGAGGGATGCCCATTTTTCATGAAGAAAGGAAACATACAGCTGTGTTGATCCAGCACTAGGGGATGCTAATTTATTCTGAAAGGACCAAAGAGTGAATATCTGAGGCTTTGTGGGCTGTATGTTCTCTGTTGCATCAGCCAACTTGACTATTCTAGCATGAAATTATCCAAAGACAATGTGTAAATGAATATGTATGCCTGTGTTTAAATAAAACTTTATTTACAGAAACAAGTGGGGGGCAGGCATATTTGTAGCTCAGATTGCAGTGTGCCACCTCTATTCTGGCACAAGTAAAACTAAAAGGACATTCAACTTGAGAGGGACTCCAATGAGATTCTCTGAGGGATTTATGCTATGATTTTTTAAAAGCCAAGTTTAACTTGAAATCTTCAAAAACTAAAACAAAACAGAATGTCAAACCAAGAAATTCATTTAAGAAATTCAGATCAGGGCAGTGCCTGTGGCTCAAAGGAGTAGGGCGCTGGCCCCATATGCCAAAGGTGGCAGGTTCAAACACAGCCCCGCCCAAAAACTACAAAAAAATAAAAAAGAAATCCAGATCTAAGAAAAGGCATATTGGCAAAGGTGCCCCAAGCATTATGTATCTGAAAGAGGCCTTTTCCCTTTAATATAAATGATATCAGAAAGAAGAATATAGACCTTAATAAAGACAATGCTAGAAACTCAATCACATGGAAGACTTCACAAAGAGAAAAGGCAGTTTGGTATAACTATTTAATAAGTGTAATTCCTGGATATCACAAAACGTTGTTCAATTACAACAAACATGTTCAAATCACAAACTAGAAAAAAAGGTTGCCATCCTAGAAAATGTTCAACTCTTATAAATCATTAAAAAGAAAATAAACAACCAGGCCCTCCTGCCTACACTTTCAGATTTCAAATGAAAGCCCACATACAATGCCACTTTATATTTAAAGTTAAGAACGAAGCTGATACTTACATGAAATATGTTCTAATTCTACACATTGAGGAACATACCTTCATAATGACCTAGAAGCCAGATTCAAATTTAGAATTCCTGGGCTCTTCATAGGTGCCCTCCAGAATGTTGTACTGTGAATAGCACCCCAAGTCTGCTCTTCCCAGCCCATGGCCTATCTCCTTTTCTTCCCACCCCAGGAGCCATCCACCACCACAAGGGGCCTCATGTGTATGTGAATGGATACCCTAAACACACAAGTTCAAACTGCAGCTACACCCACTGCCAGCAGCCAATGCTTGAGCACATCAATAGGAGTGCATCATGTTAGGGGGATACACCCAGAGAAGACACACTCTCAGCCCTGCTAGTGCACTGAAGTCACCTAGACAGGAAATTCTGGGGTCCTGTAGAGCAGTGGTTCCCCAACCTTTGTGACACCAGGAATGGGTTTTATAAAAGACAATTTTACCATAGATGGAGGTGGGGCAGAGCTCAGATGTGATAAGAGTGATGGGCAGCAGCTGTAAATACAAATGAAGCTGCTTCACTCTTCACTGGATCACCCACTGCTCACCTCCTGTTATGTGGCCGGTTCCTAAGTTTAGTGAAAGACAATTTTTCCATGGAAGGGGAGTGGGGGCTAACGGGGCAGGGGAATGGGGGAGGCAGAGCTCTGTAGCCTAGGGGTTGGGGACCACAGCTAAAGACCATTGTCTATAATGGGGTGTAAGTTCAAGGTCAACACAGACCCTTGGCTTTGAGGACTCTTCACCCCTTGAGAAGGAGTAAGACAAACCGGGTGACAGTAAAGTCCTTAGAAGCATAAATACCACTGATCCTCTAATACCTCAGTAGAAAATAAGCAAGTACAAATGCAAATGTCCAATATCCTTAGGGGAAAAAACTGTTTTAGTTTGTGTTTGTTTGTTTGTTTGTTTGTTTGTGACAGGGTCTCTGCTGCCTAGGATGGAGTGCAGTAGGGTCATCAGAGCTCACTGCAACCTCCAACTCCTGGGCTCCAGTGATCCTCCTGCTTCAGCCTCCCCAGTAGCTGAGACTACAGGTGCCTGCCACATGCCCAGCTACATTTTCTATTTTTAGTAGAGATAGACTCTCACTTTTGCTCAGGGTGGCCTCAAACAATTCTCCAGCATCAGCCTCCTAGAGTGATAAAATTATAGGGATGAGCCACCACATCCACCTGGAAAACATTCTTAATCTCATAATTATCAAAGAAATGCAAGTTAAAAACACGGTATCAGTTCCTCAAAATTATACATAAAGTTACCATATGAACCACATGTCCACCCCTAGATATACACCCAAAAAATTGAAAACAGCTGTTACAACAAACACTTCTACATGAATGTTCATAGCAGCATTATGGAAGTTTGCCAAGAAGTGAAAACAACCTAAATGTCTACCAGCAGACAAATGGGTAAATAAAATGTGGTGTATTTGTATAATAAAATATTATTCAGCCATAACATGAAATGAAGTTCTGACCCATGCTGCAACTCAGATGAACTCAAAAACATGATGCTTTCTGAAAAGAAGCCAGACACAAGGCCTCATAGAGTACAACTTCATTTATATAAAATGTCCACAACAGGCCTATCTATAAAGACAGGAAGCAGATCAGTGGTTTCCAGGGGCTGGGGGAGAAGGAGGGGGACTGACTGCTAATGTGGACAGGGTCTCCTTTTGCGGATGATGGTATGTTCTGGAACTAGATAGAAGTGGTGGCTACACAACATTGTGAATGTACTAAATGCCACTGAATTGTCCACTTTAAAATGGTTAATTTTATGCTATGTGAATTTCACCTTGACTTGACTTCTTAAAAGATAGCATTTTTAGTTATCAAAATGGCTCAGATTAAGGATGGAAAAAGAATGCATGTGAGCTAAGGTAGGCTCTCTGCCATTGTTCTTGCATTGCTGCTGGTAGGAACACATGGTTTGTATAGACCCAAAGCACTGCTTTGGTTCAATAATTCCATTTCTAGGTTTTTCTCAGAAATGATGTGATTTACACATATAAGCGTGTTCATATAGTATTATTTAAATTAACAACAACAACAAAAAACCTACCTAGGTGTTAAGCAGTTAGCTAGCTATGATGAAGGCAGAGGATAGATTGGTTAGGCTGTTTTGGATTGGTTTGGTCAGGCTGACCTGGGCCATTATGAGATTGAGGCTAATTAAGACCTTTCAGATGGGTTGTTTTCAAAACCTGGAAGGTGAGTTGTTTTGAGAACAGAGTTAATAAGACCCTGGAAGACGTTCAAGAAACAGCTGATAGCCCTCAAACTTGTGTATAAAACCCTGAAATCACTAGCCTGGGGCCCAGCTTGCTATGCAAGTCACTAATAAACTTTCTTTTTTTTGCTAAAACTTTACTTGCTCTTTTTTATTTTGGCAACTATCTCAAGCCACCACACCACCCTAACTAACATAAGCATTCTACAGGAGAATACCCTGACAAACAGTTCAGAGGAAAAATAAACCCTTAACACTACAATAGAAAAAAAAAGGTGAAAGATTAAAAGAATAGTTTTCATTAAAGTTATGACTTTGACAATAATAATGACATAAGAAGAACTCTCATGTGGTTTCTGAGAAAAGAAATACAAAACAAAAGATTTGAATTGTGTAACTACGTATTTATATGTTCTGTTTTTCTGATCTTCACAATTTTTCTACACTTGGTGTTAATGTTTATAAACAGAAGAGATAAAATTTCTTAGAGGGATTTTTTTATCTTAGTAAATGTTTTTATTGTTCTTATGGAGGTTTAATTAATCCGGTTTTCACAGAGGAAGCCAAGGGTAGAGATAAACAGGCACCTTTGTGAGTGCAAAATAAGCTAAAACCATTGTAATTAAATGACCTGAGTAGCAAGTGTCTAGTCAAAACTATAAATATGTGAGTGACACTGAGCTCTCCTGGCAAGCCACAAGACAGATATCTTAGGAAAATCATAGGAAACCATAAAAGAGTTAGCAGAATTTTTCAGAGTAGCATGATGCTTTCAAAGGGAAAGTTCAAAACCAGGTCGATGAACTCCCAACTGTTAATTTTCATATAGTGAAGGGACCCTTTAAGGTATCGTCAAGTCTCTGCTGTCCAGAAATAAGTCAGCCCCTCTTGCATATATATATAATTTTTTTATTTTTATTTTTTATTTTTATTTTTTTTTTGAGACAGAGCCTCAAGCTAACACCCTGGGTAGAGTGCTATGGCATCACAACTCACAGCAACCTCCAACTCCTGGGCTCAAGCAATTCTCCTGCCTCCACCTCCCAAGTAGCTGAGACTATAGGAGCCGGCCACAACGCCCGGCTATTTTTTGGTTGCAGCCGTCATTGTTGTTTGGCGGCCAGGCTGAATTCAAACCGCCAGCTCAGGTGTATGTGGCTCGCGCCTTAGCCGCTTGAGCTACAGGCGCCAAGCCCTCTCTTGCATATCTTAAAAAGGGGGATTAGAAAAGAAACTCCCCCTCGATATGCACTCAGTATAGGAGTGTCCTCTGCCACCATTATTTAGCCTCCACTCGCTCACCTTCAGTGACAGGGAGCTCACTACCTGGCCAAAACAAAAATCCTTGTAACATACAACAGAAATTCTGTGCTCAAGACAGCCTTTCTGTGACCAACAGGGACAAGTTTGAGCTCTGGAATCAGACAGGCCCAGATTTAAATGTCCATCCCTTCACTTATTAGAGACAGTGTAACTCTAAAGAGCTGGATTTGCCCCTCTGAGCCACATCTATAAAAGTAGAGATTGGTCCCATGAGCTCTGTGGGTGATAGTACGATTCCCTCAACAGTGTTAACAGTGTTACAAATCCTTTGGTCTCCTACTTCTTGTTAGGATAGCTGGGATTTTTATTTTTTGCTTTAAACCTCTGGTGAAGCAGGGCATAGAAGGATAATTTGCTCCCATTCTCACAGAACTCAGGAGTCTGTCTCTGCAGGCTGTGCTTCAATGGCTGTGAGTTTTGCAAGCTCATGTTTCATCCTACATAAAGGCGTTAAGAATCTCCTCTGAACAGGGGATGCTGTGGGCACTGAGGACACAGCAGGGAACTAAACAGGCCAGAGACCCATTCCCTTGCCTCAGGAGCAGAAGCCACCAGGGGAGGGAGTCCAACAATAACTCAGTAAGTGAAACTGCATTAGAAAAAAAGAGCTAGAAAAAGAAAAGGCAGAAGACTTAAAGGGTGGATGGAGGAATCTGAGGAGGGTTGCACTTTTAAACAGAATGGTCAGGAAAGGGTTTGGTGAGGTTTAATCTCAGTCTCTCTGGAAGTTCTTTTTCCTCTGCCCCCCCCCCGCCCCCTTTCTAATCTCCCCCCTAGGGCTGAAGACAGGCCAGAGTGGTTTCTCCAGTCAGGCGAAGATCCCCAGTTCACACTTGGAGGAAATGAGAAAATTCTTCAAGAGGACAGATGAAGGCAGAGCATTCCAGGTAGAGGCAGCAGCCTCTGCGAAGGCCCTGTAGCTCGGGCAGGAACAGCAAGAAGGAACAGAGAGGAAGAGAGAGTGAGGGAGGGGGAGGTGAGGACAAAGAGGTGACGGGGTACGTTATGTAGACCCTTGTAGGCCTCGGGGAGGAATTGGGGTTTACTCCGAGTGAAGTGGGAGTCACGGAGGGTTCTGAGCAGAGGCGGGGTGTACCCTGGCTCAAGTGTTCCCAGGCGCCCTCTGGCGGCCACTGGAGAACAGGCTGAAAAGAAGCCGAGAGACCAAGGAAGAGGTTACTGGGATGGGACCGTCCGGCGAGGGAAGATGGCAAGAGGATGGATCAGGGGGTGCGACGATGACAAGTGGCTAATCTGGGCAGATTCCGAAGGTGTAGGCCTCGGAATTTCCTGATGGGTTAGAAGTGGGTTGAGAGAAATGCAGGTGGAGCTGGCGGAGCTGCAGCAGGAGGGTAGGGCGGAGGCGGCCAGCGAGAGGTCACAAAGGACTCTGGACCTCAGCGATGCTGGGGGCAGGGACCCACCTGGCCTGGTGCACTCACGCCGCAGCAGGGCACCTGTTCATTCGCACCGTGGCAGTAGCATCTGCCCCAGGCCCCAGCACCCAGCCCAGAGACAAGGAACAAGAAAGAAGAAAACTCTGGGTGTAGCTGAAATGTAACCCTGTAACAGCCGGGAAGCTGTGACTTTGAGTTGCTTCAGTGTGTCCATCTCTTGCTTACCAGTCTGGACAAGCGACCGGGTCTGGTCAAAATGAGGTCAATCAGCCGCGCAGGCGCTGTGGCTCACAACTGTCATCCCTTAGCATCTGGGAGGCTAAGGCAGGAGGATGGCTTGAGGTCAAGAGTTGGAGACCAGTCAGAACAAGAGCAAGACCCCTTCTCTACAGAAAAATAGAAAAATTAGCCAGGTGTGTGGCTCCAACCTGTAGTCCCAGCTTCTCGGGAGGCTGAGGCAGGAGTATCGCTTGAGCCCAAGAGTTTGAGGTTGTAGTGAGTTATGATGCCAGAGCTGCACTCCACCCCAGGCAACAGAGCAAAAACCCTGCCTCAAAAAAAAAAAAAATGAGCTCTGCTTACAGAGTGGGTAATTCTTGTTTTCATACCTAGAACCCATAAAAATTGCAGTCAATGAGAGTCCCAGGCCAGCTGCTTGCTTGGGGTGAGAGAGTTGCAGGGAAACAGTGAGTGCTGAGTTCCGGGTCTCAGGCAAAACTACCACTACAGTGAGAGCGGGAGAAGCCTGTGTCTTTCCTGAGAGCTGCTGGGAGCCCGTGGGAGAAGAATGCAGGACATTATGATGTGGATTTCTTCCTCTATTGCTTTCTTCTCATCAAGAAGCCACCTAAAGGTAAGAGCTGCCTTCCCCTCCCCTTCAAGCCCTCACCCTAAATTACCTTATATGAGCCTGCATGGGTTTGTGCCTGTGAATCCCCAGAGCACACGCACATTCTCATCCTAGGAACCCAGACCACACAGGAGCAAGGCACATCTCATACTATCTGGCCATACACCTGTACACAGTGGTTCTGTGTCTGGGTGTGGGTGACATTAGAGCGGTCTCCATGAGGCTTCCCCAGAGGCTTTGGCCTCCGTTTCTGGGCAGATCTCATATTCTCCCTCATCCCATGTTCTGTCATCCACAAAAATCAGAATTAAACACCTTTCCAGCAAACAGCATCCAAGTGCATAACCTGATTTTCAGGTTAACACTCAGCCATTTTGCAGTTTCTCTCTCCCCGACTCATCTGTATATCTCAGTCCTAGGCCCCAAATGCACACTCACCATGGCCCAGAGAGGTTCCCACAGAGCCTGCCTGCAATCTCTCTCTGCTTGCCACCTAAGAAGGGGGGTGCTGAGCATGCCAGTCCTGTTATAACCAAGGTCCCCAGAGCTGCCATCCCAGGGGCTCCCCAGCTACTGTAACAAGTTCCACAAGGCTCAGGCTGCCAGAACCCTGGGGTCTTACAGCCCTGTGGGGGTTTTTCCTTCTGGGAAGCTGGGACACTCTAGAGTCTGCTTCCCCATCCCCTCAATCCCCCTCACCCACCCAGCTGGGCCTGCCCTGAATGGGCAGAGTGAGAGAAGGACTAATTACCATTTGTGAGTGGCTATCAGAAACACACTCCTCACTCCATCATCATTCCTGGAGCCAGTGGGGTGCCTACCCTGTGCCAGGCAACTGCTGCTTCCCTAAGGAAATATAGCCCCTGCCCCCAAGAGGAGAAGGAATAAGCAGACCTCTCAATATCATTATGCAAATGTTCCCCAGGCCCAGCTTCTCAGGGTGACTTCAGCCTTCTCAATCCCACTCTCCCCAGATTTAATTAGTCACCAAGTCTTTCTCTTTAAATTTTCGCCATCCCTAAAGCTCCACTATGACAACATTCTAACTCAAGACAGCATCATTGTCACCTGTTGAAAGAGCCTGTGGTGTTGCCCTAGTTTAGTCTGACCTGTGCACTGTCACAAGAGGACACCCTCACTGTGTTCCTCCTCTACTCAACACCTTCCATGGCTCCCCATTACCCTCACAGTAAAGTTGAAAATTCTCTATCTTCATATTCAAGGCCCTTGTGATCTGGCTCCTGCCACCTTCTCTCATTCCAAATCCAGCCATTACTCTACTCATAGCACTAGTCACCATTTATTGAATTAACAACGAGGAAGGAAATCAGGTGTAGACTCAGCCATTCCTAAGTGCTGACTCTTCCTTTGAGATTTCCACACTCTTGCCCACCATGTTGTTCCTTTTCTATGCTACTTCCTTCGATGGAAATTTCTATTCCCCTCTTCCTAGACTCCTAGAAAACTCCTACTTCTCCTGAAGGACACATGTGTAGCACTACTACTCCAGGAAGCCTTCCCTGATAATCTCAGGCTAGTCACATGCAGTATCTGTGCTCCTGAAGATCCTGGATTCCCGCTTCATGTTTTTGGTGTCTCTGTCTTCCCCTGGCCTGGGAGCTCTCCAGAACTGTCCTCATCTTATTCCTACTTCCAAGAGCATTTAACCCAGATGATGAAGTCCAGTCTTACAATGCCTCCTTTCTTCCTTTCCTTGGCCCCTGCTATTTCTCTCCCTGCCTTTCCTCAATCTTCTCTTCTCCCAACCCTCAAAATGAGAATTCTCCAGGGCTTTATCCTAGACCCTCTCTCTCTCCCTAGCTGGTGAGTATGCCCTCATGATTTAGTGCACCTCCACTATGGCAACAACCCTCATCATCGTTTGGGTTCCTCTAGAAGCTGATTCTGAGACAAAGACTCTAGTTGAATTAAGCTTGTTTGCAAGGTGAATCCAGATCAGGAAAAGTAAGAGTGGAAGGAGAAGGATGCTTATAAAGGAAGTGTTATCAAGCAAATTATCTCTGTGAAGAACTGGAGTCAATACCATAGGAGGCCTCTGAGAAGCAGCACAAAGCATTTGCCTCTGAGGGGTGAGGGAGCTGAGGTGAGTGTACACCACCTTTAGCTGGTCATTGTTGAGGGCTGGTCCTGTGGGTATTAATTCTCCAAAACTTCTGGCCTGCTGCACATATGAATAGAGTAAGCTTTGGTGTGCAGAGAAGCCCTCAAACAAACAGACACAAGCACCCTGTTGGCATTCAGGCTAATATGCAGTGAAGTGGTCAGAGCAAGAAGATATTGGCAGGGGACTGACAACAAATGCTGCACCTAGTTTGTCCCTATCATCTCCAGCTGCTCTTTTTTTATTTTTATTATTATTATTATTATTATTGAGACAGAGTATCACTTTGTCACCCTCCATAGAGTGCTGTGGCATCATAGCTCACAGCAACCTCAAATTCTTGGGCTCAAGTGATTCTCTTGCCTCAGCCTCCCAAGGAGCTGGGACTACAGGTGCCTGCCATAACACCCAGCTATTTTTAGAAACAGGGTCTCGCTCTGACTCAGACTGTTCTTGAATCTGTGAGCTCAGGGCAATCCACCCACCTTGGCTTCCCTAAGTGCTTAGGATTATAGGTGTGAGCCACCCCACCCAGCCTCCGTCTGCTCTTTCTTTCTCTCTGCTCATCTGCTATTCCAATAGAGGAGCAGTCCGGGGCTCCTGCCTTGACTGTCTTCTCTCTGCATAACTGATCAATAGAGTCAAATGGGGTTTTTTTGTTTGTTTGTTTATTTGTTTTGAAACAGGATTCTGCTCTGTCACCTGGGCTAGAAAGCAGTGGCATTATCACACTTACTGCAGCCTCAGATTTCTGGCTTCCAGCAATCCTCCTGTCTCAGGCTCCCTCCTGCCTCAGGTTCCCATTACTGAGCGCTGATCATCACACCCAGCTAATTCTTCTAATTTTTGTAAATATGGGGTCTTGTGCTTGATCAGGCTGGTCTTGAACTCCTGGCCTCAAATGATCTTCTCACCCTAGCCTCCCAAAATACTAGGATTACAGCTGTGAGCCACCACACCCAATGAATTATATAGCTTTAAATTCCACTTCCACACCAGTATTTCCTAAATCTACATCCTCTGAGAAGTGATGTCAACAAAAATGTCAGAATGATGATCTGCAAAAGTTCTCTCCTCCATAAAGCAATGAGAAAGCAGGAGGGAAAAAATTAGAATTTTTATTTTTTTATTTTTATTTTTATTTTTTTTATTTTTTTTTTTTTTTTTTTGTGGTTTCTAGAATGCTTACATATGTTTTGTACATTCAACAAATGTAATTGTCCATCGTTGTGATGGGAAGACCTCTTCAGAACCTCAGGCCATATCAAGAGAGAAAGAAAGTGCACCCTGGCCCCCTCCACCTCGGTCATACCATGTAGCAATTACCAAAGTTTTGCTGTAACCTCGGGTTCATGTGTTCAAGAAAAACAACAGAATATCAGTAAGAACAACTAGCTGAGTGTTAGTTTAACACATCTGGTCTTATTCTCCAGTCTCCAGCCTTGGAAAATAAAAGCCCAAATTCCAGGTGCAGCCTGGATCCACAAGAGAAAGCAAGACAGAACTAGAACCCTTTCAAGCCTCATTCCCAAAGAATTGTCATTATTTATCCATCTGGCTGTTCCCTGGATGATAAGACTTGCAAGGCTTTCTGTATTTGACCTGACTCCAAGATAAACCCAGTGCAAAAGTCTTTTCCTTGGGGTCCTCTGTTGAAAACAACTACAGTCAACTGCTTCATGTTTCCAGAGGCAGTTGGTGAAGGAAGGAATCTTATGCAGGAGCTTGTATTTATTTCTGGGAATATCAAAGGCCACATGAATATGTGGCTGTGCATGTGTCTGTAGTCTTGCCAGTGTTCAGGAAAGACTGGAGAAGGCCCTAAGTACTCACCACAGATTGACCTTGAGGTGCTAATTCTAGAAACCTAAGGCAGACTTTTTAACTTGCCTGGGTGCATGTTAAATATATGCCCTAACATGCAGGAAGAGCCCCTTGGCAAACACTGGGAAATTTACTTTTCCAAGCATTTAAAGAATCTCTGTCTAATCACTAGCTGTTCACTGAGCTGAGTAGAGATTTCAATAAGCACACATGACAAAGAATAGAGACTTTACTTAATTACCTCAGAAAAGTCACTAAACAAACAAACCAGATCAACTACAATAAGCAGTAACAGTAGCAAATACTGAAGAAGGGAGAGAATCTGATTTTCAAAGTTGCCACATTACATTATTTTACTTGTCCAGTGTTGAACATTAAAAGAATCATGAGACATGCAAAGAAACAAGAAACTATGCAGACACAAAAAGAAAAAATAAATACAAGTTGTTCCCAAGGAAACCCAGGCATTGGACTTACTAGACAAAGACTTTAAATGAGATATCTTATATGTGTTCAAAGAACTAAAGGAAGCTGTTAACAGAAAAAAATCCCAAACTCTGTAAGATAATTTAAAGGGGTTTATTCTGAGCCAAATGTATGTGACTGCTAACCCAGAACACATGGATCCCAAGGTGGCAGAGTTACATTCTGGTTTTTATACATTCATGGAGCCAAGAATTAAACATAAAATCATAAACTAAAGGGCAAAGTGGGCCCTGGGGAAGATCTTGTGGTGCTCATGGGGGAAGAGGCAATATGGTGGCAGCTCTGAGTGGGAGACGGAGGCCTAATCATTGTGACTGTCTCACTCATTCACTTAGGGCCTGCCACTCACAGAAATTCCAATGTCAGAGGGAGCTAGGTCTCCTTGGAAAAAGCAGGGCTAGAGTGCTAGAGCACGTTGTAAATATAACATGCACCCCATAAATGCATTAATGTACACAGTTATAATTTAATAAAAAAATTAAAAGGCAAAAAAAAAAAAAAGAAAAAACATAAAAACTATCAAGGGGGAAGGAGAGGAGAGAGATGTAATGGGGAGGAGGGAGGGTGATTGGCTGAAGGGGAAGGTTAACTGTCAGGAGCTCAGCTAAGGGATGCACACTTGAGGGTGTTCATCACACCCCCTGGGTAAAAGCACGAACTACAACTTAAACTTTAACTTAGAATTGAAAACAATGTAACCTAAAAATCTGCACCCTCATATTAATTTGTAATAAAAAATAAAAAATCTATCAAAAAAAAAAAAAGAAAGAAAGACATTTGTAAACATTCAAGCTTACCATCGCTACCCTCTTCTTGAACATTAGTGGAGGAGATACTCCAGGAAAATAAGTTTGTAAAGTAGCTGCATGGAAGGCACAGGATTTAAAAGGAGGAAATTCAGTATAGGACTTGGAGCAAGTTGTGCTGCAGATCCAGAAAGCACCCAACCCAGTGTGGCTCAGTGAGTGGTAACAGAACCAGTGGATTTGCTGAGACAGAGAGCCTTGTGGCAGCTCAAATAGTGCATTGGAAGACTATAAGGACAGGAACTGACACTGCCACCCCAATATTCATCCCCCACCACCCTGCTCAGTCGGGAGCTATCAACATCAAGGAAGGATTACAGCAAAAGGATTACAATTCCATCAGCAAAAGGATTACAATTCGCTGAAGACTCAGACGATAGCATTATTTAAGAATCGTTTTTTAAACTACAGTCAGTATATACCTTTTTACACATAATGCTTTTGCACACTTAACCAATTATAGCATAATGTAGGCATAACTTTTACATGCACTAGGAAAGCAAAATGTTCATAAGACTTGCTTTATTACACTATTTGATCTATAGTGGTGGTCTGGAACCCAGGTCCAGGGTCTCTGAGGCATGGCTGTGCTAACTGTGGACTTCAGGTGATAATGGTGCCTCAATATTGGTGCATCAATTGTAGTAAAAGTCCCTCACTACTCCAGGATGTCCATCACAGGGCCACTGTGACCAGAGCCAAGGGATGATTGTGAACAGTACAAACAGTCTAGTCACTTTTTTAAAACCTAAAAGTAATTTAAAAAGTAAAATATGCTTAAAAGTGGAAACAGTAACAACTGTCTCTTAGCCACCTCCTACCTTACCCTCCACTCTGGTCAGGTTCTATGATTTCTCCACCATAGGTCTCCTCTAGCCTGAGTCCTGGTGTCCCCAAGATACCCAGACTAACCTAGGCTGGTGTTTCTCCTGTTTTCTTCTAGAGTGAAGATTCTGGGAATGAGGTGATCACGTAACAGTTCCAGGGTATGGACAAGGGAGCTCGGAGGGCTACAAAGATATATGAGAGTGAGGAGCAGTTTAGCATAGTCCAAAGTGGTCAATTGAGGCCTATGAAGGATCCACACTCTTCATTAGAGACACCTACTACGAGTAAGGAGACTATCCCCAGGTCCACGTGGAGAAGCATGAGCTGAGGATGGCAGTGTCATGAGGGAAGGACGCTGGATCACTGTGTTCCCCCAGAGTTGGGTCTTCCCATTCAGGACCATCAGATTCAACCAGGACACACCAGACTCACAGACAATCCTTGAAAGTCTGAGAAGCTGCCTGTTATAGTCAATCTCTCTCCAGTTCATACACTTGAAGTCCAGGTGTCTCGGTCAACATGACTGCAGAGAGCCTTCATTCCTGTGGCCCTGGGTGCTGACACTGACCAACACAAGGAGACAGGGAACCTCACAGAACCTCCTCTGGTTCTGGCCCTTTGTAGGTGGGACTAGGCTTCCCTGAGCAGAAGGAAACTTGAAATCAGAGAAAGGGCAAACATACTGCCTGGTGAGGATCATGCACAGTCATGGGTCTTTAGTACAGCCCAGCTCTGACCCTCTAGCTATGCCATAGGGGCTGGTGGGGCCTAGAGTGTCCCCAGATACTGGCTACTATGAGCTCTTTCTACCTCCCCCAAGGCACTGTGAAAGTTATGTTACTTTCTATTGCAAAGCAAAGTGAGGGACAGTGGTGATCATTCCCTTTCCCCATCCCAATGGATATTCTGCCCTAGATGCTGGGCACTTGTTTGTGTTAGTAACAGAAGAATCCACAGGGCTTCCTGAGGTCAGTTGTGACCCATAAGCCACTGGCAAGGGAGACAGAGCTGCAGAGCATTTCAGAAGTATGGAGGGCCTACTGTCCACACCTGAAATGTTTCCACAACTGGTCCTGGGACAGCTGTGCGTTGTTCTGTTGGTGATGTTCAAACACCTGAGGCAAATGTTGGAAGCCTTGAGGTTCTCCTGGCAGGTCCTGGTGTGCACTGTTCTGGTAACCTTTATAGTGAGGAGAGACAGGCCAGGAATACAAGGGGAAGAGCTGGCCAAAAGGGGTTCAGCCTGGAGTAACAGGGACCCAAAACCCCAAGCCAAGATTTGAGTGAACATCCAAGGCTGATGCTGGCCCACAACTGCCCATGGTGGAGGCTATTCCTCTAAGGCTCCAAACCCTCTGTTTGGCGGCTCTTAATGGAACAAGGGCATATTCTTTAAAGTGCATGGTTGACTTGCTTAAAAAGGATAAAACCAGCCTCCTGAACTTCCCCAGGTGCCAGACATACAGCATGTCTCAATGACTTCACAGCATGATGGAGTTTCAGACTGCAGTGGGTTTGGATGACATCCATGACCTTCAGCAGTGGTATGAGGAACAGTTTCACCAAGTCCTTGCTAGAAAGAAGCAAAGATTGCAGGACAAGAAGAAGGGTAGGTTGGAGAAGGAGAAGGAAAGAATGAATCTGGATGAGAGAGGTCAAATGAGGTGATGGCCATTCCTGGCCCACACCCTAATCAGCCCCTGAAGCTGCCCAAGCTTATGAGTGAGCACCGGAGGATGGGAACATGGAGATGGAGGAAGAGAAGAAAGCAGGACAGGCTGATTGCCCAGTATCCCTGCCTGAAGTCCTTGAAGAGTGTTGATGACAATGATGACTTCACTGTATCTATGCAACAACCTGAAAAGATGTTTGAAGAAATAGCTGGACAAGTGTTCAAAGAAACTCAAAGAAGGGAAGAGCTGGAAGAGCAAATTGAAACTCTGCAAGCCCAGGTGGCATCTCTGGGAAAACAATGCCCGGCTGGACAGGGAGACCCAGGAGCTCAAGCTGAGGCTGCAGATGCTCTCAGCTTTGAAGCAACATGTGATGGGAGCTGAGAATAAATTCACAGAGGAGGAAGCCCACTGCTTGGAGAGAGAGGAGAGATTCGCCACTGTGTCAGAGAAGCTAAACCATGGTCAGCAGACAAGATATATCTTCAAGAAGGTGTCTGAGAACCTGGCCCAGGAATTGTAGAGAGCCACTAGCTTTTAGCAGAGGGACATCCTCTTCCATAAGCGATGAGCTAAAGACAGCTGGATAGCCACCGCGTCCAATGAGTGCCAAGCCCACTTGCTCAGGAGAGAAAACTACAACAGGCAGATGCTGGCTACCCTCAGGGGCACATTCCAGCCTTTCCCGAGTGGCCCTTTTGCTCCTATGACTCCACCTGCAACCCACTGGGGCCCAGAGCTGCCAGGAGGACTGTGGGCCATCAGGTCCACCAGGAGGGAGGATGGCTGCTGTTGTGAGAGCTCAGGGGTCCAGGGTGACCTGCTGGTTTGATTGTGCTGCCCCTGCAGCTGGATCCTGAAGGCCGCAGCCTTGGTGAACATCAACTGGTACTTCTCCCTCTGAAGGAGCCTTTGATTGAACTCTTTTTGGTTTAGTTCTTTCGTTCATTGCCGGGAGCCAAAGCTTAAAAGAAAGAGTTTTCTCCGGAAAAATACTACAATAAATCAATTACAACCAGACAGGCAAGAAAAACATCCTGACCATTGGATTACCACACCTGCTCTGGGAATTCCCCACCCTCTCATACCTCTGAGCATACCTCCCCCCTCCGCTTGTGTTTAAATAGCTGTTAAAAAATAAAGTTTTTGGGAGCTTGATCAGAATCTTGTCTTGTTCCCCAATCTTCGTGCCTCTTGTTCCCTTTTTTCACTCTCTCAGCTCCATATCCTAGGTCCCTGCTGAACTAGCCCCGCGGACCGGGGCAGTTGTCAATGTTGTTTGGCAGACCCAAGCTGGGTTCAAACCCACCAGCTTCGATGTATGTGGCTGTGCTACAGGTGCTGAGCCTACCTTCAACATTCTGAAACAAAACAATTTTCACCCCAGAATTTTTTTTTTTTAAGAGAGTTTCATTTTGTCCCCCTCAGTAGAATGCTATGGCATCACAGCTCACAGCAACCTCCAGCTGTTGGGCTTAGGCGATTTTCTTGCCTCAGCCTTCCAAGTAGCTGACTACAGGTGACCACAACAACATCTGGCTATTTTTTTGTTGCAGTTTGGCTGAGGCCAAGTTTGGTATATTGGGCCGGTGTCCTGGTCACTGAGCCATAGGTGCCACCCCCCACACAGAATTTTGTATCCTGGTAAACTAAGCTTCAAAATTGATGAAGAAATCAAATCTTTTGCAGATATACAAACACTGAGGAAATTTGCCACAACAAGACCAGCTCTATAGGTAATGCTTAGATTTATTCTCAACACTGACCATCACAATGGACCACCAGAAGCTAAAGGTCAAAATTTAGCTTCTATAATGGTGCAAAGGATAACACTACACAACAGACTCTAACAAAATAAGATGAATAGAATTCCACCACGCTTATCAGAACTCTCACTTAATGTCAATGGATTGAAGAGGCACAAGCTGATTGATTGTATAATAAAAAGCACAAGCCTCCCATATGCTGTCTATAGGAAACGCACCTAGCCTTGAAGGACAAATCAAGACTCAGGGTTAAGGAATGGAAAACAGTATTTCAAGCAAATGGAACTAAGAAGAAAGGAGAAGGTGCAATTTTATTTTCAAATACAAGTGGACTTAAAGCAACAAAAGTTAAGAAAGACAAAGATGGACACTTTTTTTTTTCACTGTGTCACCCTGGGTAGAGTGCCATGGCATCAGCGTAGCTAATAGCAACCTCAAACTCCTGGGTTCAAGTTATCTTCTGGCCTCAGCCTCTCGAGTAGCAAAGATGGACACTCTATATTGGCCAAGGGAAGAATACAACAAGAAGTCATTTCAATTTTAAATATTTATGCCTGAAACTTAAATGCTTCCAGATTTTTGAAACCTTGATTGGTCTGAGCAATATGATACCCCATAACACCATAATAGTCAGGGACTTTAGCACCCCTCTGACTTAACTGGACAGATCCTCTAAACCAGTGGTTCTCAATCTTCCTATCCTAATGCCATGACCCTTTAACACAGTTCCTCATGTTGTGGTAACCCCCAACCATGAAATTATTTTCGCTGCTACTTCATAACTGTAATTTTGCTACTGTTATGAATTGTAATGCAAATATCTGATATGCAGGATATATTTAGGTGACCCATGTGAAAGGGTTGTTTGAACCCCCCCCAAGGGTTCACAACCCACAGGCTGAGAACTGCTTCTCTAAACAGAAACTAAACAAAGATACAAAGGACTTAAATGTGACCCTAGAACAAATGGACTATTTGACTTTTATTTTTTGTCAGCCCACGGCACATACTCCAAATATATCACATCCTAGGATACACATCAAATCTCAGCAAAATTTAAAAAACAGAAATTATACCTTGTATCTTCTCAGACTAAAAGGCAACTAAGATAGAACTTAACTCAAAAAAAAAAAAAAAAAACAAAAAACTATCCCTACACAAAGGCATGGAAATTACTGTATATACTCGAGTATAAGCCGAGTTTTTGTGCCAAAAATTTGTGCCGAAAAACCCAAACTCAGCTTATACTCGGGTCATACAGGTTATTTGATTTGGTGCGCTTAGCTTAACAGGTAATCAAGCTAAATCACAAACATTAAAATCCTTCAAAACTGGATTCCTCCTCCTCATCAT
>CAUYPK010112942.1:0-66303 GCA_963574355.1 Loris lydekkerianus
CTGTGCTATTCAAGTCTCTTCTATGCATGCATATATATATATATATATATATGCTTTTTTTTTTTGGCCGAGGCTGGATTTGAACACGCCACCTCCGGCATATGAGGCTGGCGCCCTACCCCTTTGAGCTATAGGCGCTGCCCTCTTCTATGCCAATATTAACAGTGTAGCCTCATACATTTTATTATCTAGTAAGGCGATTTTTCTCATACTTCTTATCAGATCTCTCTTGGTTATCTCATTAATTTTTTAGATGAACCATAACAAAATCCATTTTTGGAGTGTAAAACAGGACCCCTAGGGTGTTTTGATTTTTATAGGCAATAAGGTATGGCAGTAAGGAACATGATCTTTTTGTAGTCAAGAATACCCTGGATTTAAATGTTGGCTCCAACATTCTATGGAGTTCTATGACTTTGGGACTTAGGAAATTATTTATTCTTTCTCAGCAATAGTTTTATTGTTTGTTAATGCACACAGCATATCTGCCATATGGAATTGTGTTTAAAATGCCTGAGACACACTCAATTGTACTTACTCAATACGTGGCAGCCAGTAAGTTTTTCATATGCTTAGTTATTATTTATATGCTCTATGTCAGCAGTGTTCTGTAAAAAAAACTTCCCTTATGCTCATACCCTTAGTTTATCGCTACTTTAAAAAACTTATTTGTGGTTTACTTGCTGTATAAAATAATATCACACAATTCGTGACTTCCTCATATTTTTTAACAGGCAAGAAAATGATCTCCACTTCATACGTAGAATTTAAGGGTCATGAAGTGTGCAAACCACTTCAAGTGGTAAAACAGGATTTATACAATAAGAGAAAAACCCTGCAAAATATTCACAACCACAGACGGAGGTATATTTTCCATAAATTTAAAAAATTTTAATTACTTTACAATATTAAAATTATAATTTTATAATTATTTTTATAATTAAAATTTGAATGAAGAACAGAGTACTAAGGGCCAAAGATGTATATAATACATAGCAAATATGGTTAAGTTCTTCTATGTTTTAAACAAAAAACAAACTCATTTCTCAACAAGTGAGATATCTATTACCTTCTATTATTCATATTTATTTTCTCCCCAAGTATAATAGTGCTCCCTTATGTTCTAAGACCCTCAGTGGACGCCTGAAACCACAGACAGTACCAAACCCCATATATACTATGTTCTTTTCCTACACATACAGACTTCATACATGATGAAGGTTAATTTTTAAATTATGCATAGTATGAAATTAACAATAATTAAATAGAATTATAACACATTAATAAGTTATGTGAATATGGTCTTTTTACAAAACATACTAAAATCACCCTTTTTCTTTTTGTGATGAAATAACAAAATACCTACATGATGAGATGAAGTGCGGTGAATGATGTAGGCATTGTGACGCAATGTTAGGCTACTACTGAAAACTAATTCAAAATGTATGAATTGTTTATTTCCGGAATTTTCCATTTAATGTTTTCAGACTGCAGTTTACCTTAGGTTACTGAAACTGTAGAGAACAAAACCGCAGATTAAGGGGACTGCTGTAGGTACCCATACAAGGACTCTGAGATAAGGAGACCAAACAGGAGAGGAAGCCAGTGTGAGGGGAGGGACAAATTCATCTATACAGAGGGTCAAGCACCAGATCATGCTATCGAGATCCCTTATGGGACCTTGTCCTTCTTCTGAGAGCAACAGTGGCTGTAGGATTTTAAAAAATCATCCTGGTTACTATGTTGAAAATAAACCATATTCTATAAAACAGAATTTCAATTGCCTTGTAATAGTTCAGAATAACATTTAATGACACAGGCAAATTATCAATTTATTAAGTAAAAGAGACATCTGAATATTTTATGTTCTGAAATTTTATTTCAGTATTTTGTCTAAATTTTTTTTTCTTTTTTGAGACAGAGTCTCACTATGTCTCACCCTCGGTAGAATGCGATGGCATCACAGCTCACAGCAACCTCGGTAGAGTGCCCTAGCATCACAGCAACCTCAAACTCCTAGGCTTAAGCGATTCTCTTGCCTCAGCCTCCCGAGTAGGTGGGACTACTAGAGTCATTTTTTTTCAGAAATTATCCATTAATAGTTCATAGTTAACTTTTCAAATATAGTTTGGGAAATGCTGGTATAAAACAAAAACTGGAGATATGAAGCAGAACATCTGGTCTTCAGTTTCTTCATTAATTAACTTAGTCTACACACATATTTACTAAATGTTAACTATTCATTATGTACCTGGCACTGGGGGCATGTATAAATCCTGTTTTACCACTTGAAGTAGTTTGCACACTTCATGACCCTTAATAAATACCTAAATAAAATAGGTATTCTCTACATAACACTGTAGAACTTACACTCTAGTAGAGGAAACTATTAATAAAATAGTCCTGAAAATAAATGTAAAGTATAGTAAGCGCTATGAAAGAAAAGTACAATGTTGTTTTAGGAATTTAGAACACCAAAATCAATCCAAGTATTCCATAAAATAATTAGGGGACAAACTCTCAACTGATAGGAAACAAACAACTCCTCTCATCTGATAGGAAACAAAGTAAATAAAATTAAATAATTTAAAGAATTTTTTAATATGCAATCTCACAAAAATGGACCATACAAAACATAATTTATATTAAGTAACTTAAAAGCCTCTTGCACTGCAAATATAGATAGCATGTTTTGTAAACATAGCAATATGAACTATAAAAGGAAGATCAGAACAGACTGAAAGATAATCTTTACAAAGTTCAGAGGCACACGTCATGACATGAACCAGGCATCCCTGGGTATTCACTTCCATTGCTTAGTGCAATGTAAGAGCACGAGCTTAGGGACCCAAGCACGAATCTTAGCTTCATCATCTGACCCCCAAGTCCAGCAAGCCACCCTTATGTATTTTTATTATTTGTGTAATATACATAGTTTTCCTTACCCACTTTCCCTTTTCTTCTCTCTAACAGGAAACACTTTCCCTTTTCCTCTCTTCCATTATTTTTTATTATCCCATGAAAAATACGACCTTTTCAGGTGGCTTTTTATAGTCTTTGTTCAATGCATGAGTAGTTAACACAAAAGGATTATCACAAATATGGCATATTGCTAATATTTAAGAAGTCAGAAAATACATAAAATAAACGAAAAAAGATACTTCTACTTGCTCCATAATAATAAGTGTAAAAAAAAAAAATCACCAACTATAAAGAGCTATTCAAGGTCACATAGTACGTGGATTCCTAAACAAAGATTAAATTATATTCATTTAAGGCGGCGTCCATAACTCAGTGGGTAGGGTGCCGGCCACATACACCGAGGCTGGCAGGTTTGAACTCAGCCCAGGCCAGCTAAAACAACGATAACCCCAACAAAGAAAATAGCTGGGCGTTGTGGAAGGCACCTGTAGTCCCAGCTACTTGGGAGGATGAAGCAAAGAGAATCACTTAAGCCCAAGAGTTTGAGGTTACTGTAAACTATGATGCCATAGCACTCTACTCAGGGCAAACAAATCAAAAAACCACATTTAGACCTTTTACGTTACTGAATTGAAAACAGCTTTACTAAAAGGATTAATAATGTTTAAAATTCCTAATGGGTAAATGAGTGATGACTATGTAAAAAACTACTTAAGTTTATTTTACTTGTTTATTTTTATTTTATTTTTTTGAAACAGAGTCTCAAAGAGAAACCTCAAACTCTTGGGCTCAAGTGATCCTCTTGCCTCTGCCTCCTGAGTAGATGGGGACAACAGGTGCCTGCTACCACACCTGGCTAGTTTTTCTGTTTTTAGTAGAGATGGGGGTGTGGCTCCTGCTCAGGCTGGGTCTTCAACTCCTGAACTCAAGCAATCCATCCACTCTGGTCTCCCAGAGTGCTAGGATTACAGCCAGGAGCCACCATGCCATGTCTTCCTTAAGAAGTTTAAGTACCCGATTATTATGCAGGTAGAGCTAGACACCACTGCAACTTAAACAAAAGGCCTGAGCTGAATTATTTTGTCTCCTATTTTCAATTGACATTTCTAAGAACCAAAACATTAACCCTATTCTGGAACACTGCTCCACCAAGTACTACCTAGTTTTTCTACATCCAAACATCCAACTCCCCCCTTTACTCACTGCAAATGGCCTTCTGACTGGGTCCCTGCTACCAACCACATCTATTCATTTCTGAAGAGTAATTCTGAAGTCCAACACGCCTTTTCTTGTGACCTCTCTGACACCCGTTTACTCCTCTGCATTCACTGTGCTCTAGTCATACTAGATTCCCTGCTGTTAAACGTGGAAGAAATAGCTTGCTTCTTTATCTCCTTCAAGATTTTATTCAAAAGTCACCTTCCCAGATAGGTAAATACCAGATTCCCCACTATACATACATCAGAAGTGCTGGAACTGAAAAGGTTAACGGTTAACTACACAGAATGAAGGTGAGGATAAACTCTTATACACTATTATTGAGAAAAAGTCATGGTAGACATAAGACATAAGATCAAACAGATAAAATCCATATGGCCCAACGATTCCACTCCTAAGTATTTACCCAAGAGAAATGAAAACATGAGCCTAAACAAAGACCTGAATGAGAATTTTAAAATAGCTTTATTCATAAAGGCCCCAAACTGGAAACCACCCAGAGTCCACCAATGGGACAGATAAAGTCATATGGTAGAATACTGCTCAGCAATAAAAAGGAACGAACCTCCTCATGCATTCAACAAGGGTAAATCTCAAAAATATCACAGGGAATAAAAATAACTGCATAAGAATGTATAAATGAAGTTGTAAAAAAGGCAAAATTAATCTCAGATAGAAAAATCCTAACTGCAGTTACTTCTGGAGAGTGAGGGTTGATTGACTGGGAAGAGGAATGAAATACTTTGCAGAAATGATGGTCATGTTCTGTATCTCGATGGGGGGTTGGGTAATATAAATACTACGATTTTGTCAAAATTCAGTTAATACATACTATTTGTGAATTTTGATAAATGTCAATTTTACTTCAAAGGGAAAAAACGGTAAACAAATAGTAAACTCTAATAATCAAAAATATGCATGCTAGGCTGGGCATGGTGGCTCATGCCTGTAATCATAGCACTTTGGGAAGCCGGGGTGGGTAAACTACATGAGCTCAGGAGTTTGAGGCAAGCCTGAGCAGGAGTGAGACCCTGTCTCTACTAAAAATAGAAAAATTGGGTATTGTGGTGGAGGCCTGTAGTCCCAGCTCCTTGGGAGGCTGAGGCAAGAGGACTGCTTGTACCCAAGACTTTGAGGTTGCTGTAGCTATGACAACACCACGGCACTCTACCTAGGCTGACAGAGTAAGATTCTGTCTCAAAAAAAAAAAAAAAAAAAAAAAGCATGCTTAAGTATTTAAGGAAACATACACTGATTATCTGCAATTTAGTTTGAAATGCATTTAAAAAATAAGATAGAGAGATGGCCAGATGAGCAATAAAGCAAGTATAATAAAATCATCATGGTAGCATCTAGTTAGTGCAGTATTATGGGTGCTCACTGTAAAATACTTTAAACTTTTACTGTTTGAAAACTTGCGTAGTAAATTTACCTTCCCCTCAAAATGGAATCTCTTTCCCCTCAACTCCAGAACATCATGTTCCCCTACCCTGCCTTATTTTCCTCCATAGCACTTGTCACTTCCTTATAGATTATTTATTGTCCTCTTATCATGATCCATGAAGGTAGGAGTTAGATTTTTTTGCTTTGTTTTACTTCAGATCTCGAATCATATTGTTGGTTGCAATCTTTGTGACAATGGTATCTAGCTTCCAAAGCATCCCTGAGACAGCTGGCCTTATTTCTACCTGCCACTACTTGATCCCTTTTAATTCATGCAAAGTCAAGTAAAATACAAATGATTATTTTTTGTTAAAATATCCTAAAGCAGAAGCACTGAATAAACATCTAATTTAAACTTGTCTAAAGCCAAAAGTGCTTACATAACCAATAGCACAAACAGAATCTATACCAGGGCTTAGTTGTTATCCCTTGTACGTACACCCTTGCAATTTATTCCACTGTCAATGGCTTCAACCATCATTTGCATGGTGGTGATGATTCCAGACTTTAACTTTCTGCTCAGACTTCTTCTGCAATCCAGAATACATGTCTTTATGACATATTTGTTTCATAGACATCTCTTACATAACACCAAAACTCTCCAAATCTGTTCCTCCATCAGGATTACCGACTTCAATTAAGTTGTACCATCTCCAGTCACCCAATTTGTTTAATGACTAGAAATTATTCAATACTTTTCCATCCCATTGCCTCACTTCAGGTAGTAATCAGCCCTCTAACCCTCTAGGATCACATTACCCTCTACTCCCCTTTTAAAGCTACTGCTAGCAGTCTTTCTAACAGAGTCTGACCAAGTCACTCTCACACTTAATTCTTGGCTCTTTATTGCCTTTTTGGTGAATCTCAAATTTCTTGACATGGCAAACAGCCTTTCATAATTTAGCTCCAGCTAATTCTTCCAGTCCAACTCCTTATCACTTTCTATTCTGAATTAATATTTCACTCATAGTGAGCATGTAATAGCACTTTGCGGTACTGTACCCTTTAACTCCATCTACACCTCTTCCCTATTCTCCATAATTCTACTATGATGTCTACTCATTTTTTGGAAAGTCTTCCATACCTATTGTGCAATACTATCACTATGGTGGCATACAATAAGGAGATGTGACTTTAAAATGCCTATTCCCTAAAGATTCAATTGAGGGTTAGGTGTAGTGGTTCATGGCTGTAAATTCTAGCATTCTGGAAGGCCAAGGCAGATGGACTGCATGAACTCCCAAGTTCGAGACCAGCCTGACCAAGAGGGAAACCCCTGTCACTACAAAAATGGAAAACTAGCTAAGTGTTGTGGCAGGTACCTGTGGTCTCAGGTACTCTAGAGGCTGGGGCAAAAGGATCTCTCGAGCCCAAGAGTTTGAGGTTGCTGTGAGCTACGATATCATGGCATTCTACCCAGGGTGACACTAGAGTTAAGACTCCATCTCAAAACAAAACAAACAAAAAGATAAATAAATAAAGATTCAACTGAAATCTTTATGAGGTTGAAAAATGAGCTAGTCAGAATCCAGAAAAAAAAATTTCCTCTTAAGGATTCCATGCTTCCTAAACAAGCTGCTTCACGCATACCAGAAGGGGCTGGATGTATCAGGTACAAAAGAACAGCAAAAGTCAGAATAAGTTCAATAATAAGTTTTTTTTTTTTAAAGGCATTCATCTTGGATAAAGTATATATTAACCTATTTGGAAGTGGAAGAAATGATTTTCTGAAATCCTTTTAAATTTTTAAAAGTTATGAACCCTTAAGCTTTATTAAGCTTTATTCATCTTCCCAGAATTAAAAGGGAGTATGTACTAAGCATTTGTTACGTGCCAAGCCTTCAAGTCACACATCTTATTTTTTCATTTAAAGCTCACAATAACCTGAAAACGTATAAACTAGCACTCCTATTTCACACATCAGTAAACTTGTGTTTCTGTGTTCATACAGTTAGCTGGATTCAAACGCACCTTTGACTCCAGATCGTGAGCTCTTAACAACTTCCCTATACAGACACCCAAAAAGATGTAGATTCACTACTGATTTAAGAAAACAAAAAGTAAATATACAGTGGAGAAAGTGGACCATACTTTCACCAAGTGTTCAAAATTAATATTACCAATGTGGTACAGATTCAAATATATGCCTTCAAATGGGATGCCATAAGGATACACTATCTGTATATAATATTCTAGCTGGGAACACAAAACTTTAACTGGGAAAATATCAAGACAAACCTGAAATGGGATCACTCTACTGAAAGAAAAAAATCAAAAGAATTGTATTCTTCAAAAATGTCCTCCTCTTACAAACGATTAGACACCCACTGAAACATTTAGGGGTAAAAGGCCTGATGTAGGGAGCTTTAATGGTTTGGAAAAAAATAAGTATGTGCACATGAGAGATGGAGGGAATAAATAATAAAGCAAATGGAGCAAAATGTTAATAACAGGTATATCTGGGTAAAGGGTATGAAACGTTCTATCTACTGCTTTTTCCTGCAACTTTTCTGTAATTGAAATTATTTCCAAAGAACAGGTTTTCTAAGCTGAGAGCAAAAGGAAATTTTTTAAAAAGTATAATCTCTGCAAGTGAGATGTAAGTACTTCTTCCAGAATTGTTGCCCAGTAACTAACTGCATAATCTTCATGAGTCAATAAATGTTTCTGACCCTTAATTTCCCCATTGAAACTAGTTTCAGAGAACTGTCTTCCTGAAAAGTAGTTCCAGAGATATCATTAAGTATCTTGCAAGGAGTAGTGATTAAACAATTTTGGGAAATGTGTAGCAGCAGGGATAAATGATGCTGAACAATTTCTTTACATCAGAATCCTTGCAGATTTTACATTACGCCCAATGCAATATGATCTTCCAAGTTAGTAATAGAATTCAACATTTCTTATCCATGTGATCACTGTTAGTGAGATTTACTTAAATGTCTAGTGGGACTCAGTCTTTAACGTACACAGTATTAAAAAGTATAGTAAGAATTAAAATAAAATGTTAAGTTGTGGTATGCAAAACCCATTCTCTTCTATAATGGACTGTCAATTTTGGAAATACAATCTTGGGACTCCAACCATTGTTTAACTCATTATGAGTTTTTTTTTCACTTTTTGTTTTTGAGGGGGCTGTATTTTGACTACGAAATTTCACAACAGAGATATTCCGGTCAATGATACAGATTAGAGGTTGGTAAACTAGACTGCTTATTTATTTATTTAATTTATTTGTTTAGAGATAAGGTATTGCTATGGTCCCAGGCTGGACAGCAATGACTATTCACAGGTACAATCATAGTGCAGTATAGCCTCAAACTCCTGGGCTCAAGTGACCCTCTGACCCTCAGTCTCCCAAGTATAATAGCTAGGACTATAGGCACAGGCCACCATACCTAGCCCTAGATCTGTTTAATTTTTGAGATTCAGAAGTCTAGTTGTGACCAGGTGGATCAGAGGCAGACACTAAAGCATGCTCTATTATCACATGGTAAAAATGAGAGAAGAGGAAAACAAAGTTTATAAACTATATAATTTTTTATCACTATGTTTAGAACTATATTAGACATTTCACTCTGAAGATTTATTATATCCATTTTATAGGGAAAGTGAAGCTCCGTAAAATTAAGTCACTTGCTCAAAGTGGTAGAAATAGGATTTGGACTCAGATCTGAATCCAGAACCCCATGGTTCTTTTACTGTGGCTTAATTCTCCCTCTTGACCACTTTTACCTTCTCTTATCTATGGCTGAGTTCTGGGTGGTACTGAAGAGAGTACTCAGAATATTAAGAAAGGAGAAAAAAGGACTTTAAATAGCTGAGGAGATCATCATAGCATCATAGGTACAAACACCACTAGGAAGCTATACCCAGTCAACTTAAGAGCAGATCTCACTTAGAGAATTCACTTTTGAGTGCATAAGGCTTCGCTGGTAATGTCTAGGCATCCTGGATACGAAGGACAGAGCTGAGGAAGATCAAGTCATGAAAGAGCCGAGAGAACGTTCACAGGCTTCCATGTACACTGTTAATCATTCTTCATGCCCCACATGTATAGAGGTTCATGGTAAAAGGTAAAGCATATTTTTCTTTAACAAGCACTATTTTAGCAAGCACACAAATAGAAAAATATTAATTCCTCCAATTTCCAATAATTTCCTTATATTTTTTGACACATTTGCACACTGTATGTGGAAGCAAAATAATATCTCCTTTTTACAAAAGGTACCAGAAATACAAGTTTTCTTAAAGGAAGAGAATCAGCTTTATATCAAGGAAATTATGAAGGAACTCACTTAGCTTTAGAAATACTTTATTTAGGTACAATCATAAAAATCCACCATAAAAGAAATCAGAGGATATTAAATTATTTGCCATCAGAGAGAAAAGGACTTACGTGATGAATTAGGCTGAAACAAAGTATCAAATTAGACTAAATTTGATCATGCCCTATTTATCAAAAATAACAGATTTATCTATTTCATTTTCTTGTCAGTCAATGTAGCAATCAGAACTTGGCTGTTGTTGCACTTTATTACATACTTTGTTTTACCCACCTAAAATACAAACTTTTAGGGTTTGTGTTAATGCTAAGATTTGTACATTTTATAACTGTGGAATACATGGTTACTATAAGAAATGATAGTTCATATACTTATTACTGACTTCAGATGAAAACTAAAAATAATCTTACAGGATTTTCTTCCTTTTCAGTACCACAAAGTCCCTTAGTTTCACCAAAACCATAAAACCTCCAGTGCAATTTCTGATATCTGTAACAGAAATAGTATTCTGGCAAGGGGGGATGTTCACACCTATAATCCCAGTCCTTTAGGAAGCTGAGGTGGGAGGATGGCTTGACTTTGGGAGTTTGAGACCAACCTGGCCAAAACAGCAAAAATCTATCTCTCCAAAGACTAAAACATCTCCAGCCTGAGAAAGAGCAAGACCCCCATTTCTCTAATAAAAATAGAAAAATCAGCTGCTAATCATGTTGTATGCCTGTAGTTCTAGCTACTCAGGAGGCTGAGGAAGGAGGATTACTTAAACTCAGGAATTTGAGGTTACAGCGAGCTATGATCTCACACCAAAACACGCTAGCCTGTGGGACCAAGTGATACCCTGTCTCAAAAAAGGTAGTATCTCCCATAGTGGTTAAAAAATAAAAGGGGTTCTTACAGTCTCAAAACTTTGTTAAATACAAGTCTGTTTCCTTCATAGCTCAAACTTATCCCTAACTTTTTATAGTAATTAATGCAGTAGTAGATAAAAAGAAATATTTCATATTTTAAATTATTCTAATTAATTTAATATTATTTGATACCATCAATTATTTTCTTCTATACTGTAAAACATAATATATAGAAATAAAGTTTCTGATTTCATCAGAATGCTCTTCATCAATTAGGAAGGCATATAAAAGGTACAGTAAGTAGTACTGAACAGCACACACTTTCACGAGAAACCTGGATTGGAATTCCAATTCTTCCATTTACTAATTGCAATATCACTTCTCTAAAACTGTCAACTTCCTTACTGGTAAAATCAGGTAGCTACCTTTATACCGATAAAATAAGAAATAAACATAAGCCTCTCTAGCACACACTTATTACCTCTTTAAATAATGAAATCAATTTAACCTGTTTCTTGACTGGAGAAGGGCAGAAAATGCCACCTAGCTTACAAGATTAAAGTTATATCTTAAAGGTTTGGTATATTTATCATTTTAATAGGCAGATTATAATAAATAAGGACCTAAATTATTAATAGAAAGTTTAATGTAGCTTAATAAATTAAGAATATTCTGAATTTACCTTTCTTAAAGGATATCCTTTCTCCTACTAATCATAAAAAAGAACAAATTTCCAATTAATTTTTATCGGCAGACAGTCACTGTTAACTATTTTTGTTAACATCTGAAGATCATCAAATCTACTGTAGAATTTTAGTACTTTATATTACAAATACAGTCTAGTGACTATAGTCAGTCACTTCTTCAACTTTAGAAGAGAATGAGATCTGTCTACATAATTCAAAACAAAAAATAAAAGAGTGTATCACAGGGCAGCGCCTGTGGCTCAGTGGACAGGGCGATAAAATGAAACTACAAAAAACAAACAAACAAACAAATAGAATGTATCACAGTCACAAGGAAGCCATGTTTTTTTCCCCCAAGACAAGGCAAAGCCTGTTTTTTGCTTTTACTGGAGGCTCAGGTGGCACATGACAGTTCATAAAATGGCTTCAGAGGTAGGTGGTCGAGGGGAAACAAAAAATAAACTGGGTGGGAAAGAAAAACAACCAGGAGGAGGTACAAGCTGGTTGGTTCCTTCTTAGTCTTATTTAGGGGAGGGAGCTGGTGCCTCTGAACAAGAAGGATAGAGTCCTTCCTTCAACCCTTGATAGGGAAGTGGGAAAAGAAAAAAAAAAGCAAAAGGCTGTTGCTTTGGCTCTCCTGAGTCTCAGAAAGCCATGTTTTCACAGCTTTCCTGATCAAGTTAAATGAATGGCCATAATTCATTTCTAAGATTATTTATTGCTATTATTATTTATTATGATACTTATATATCACAAGCATTATCCCATAATAGATACAAAATAAATCACTAGAACATCTTAAAAACTTTGAATGCTGTATGAAATGAGTATGTTTTCCTCTTTCCCTAAGGAAACATGAGAAAAATGTAACGACTTTAATTTGAGGAGAAGCAGGTTACAAACTTTGAGCTGCAAACCTCTAACAGTTTCTGTTCTAATCCTAAAAGTACATTTAAATCATCTCTTTAGTTGTTTACAGCCAAAAAAGAAAAATTACATCTCTTCTTGCACATGTTGTTAGGTTCCTACAAACAGTACACAAATTCTCTTATTTCACAGTAGAAAGAGATAAAATATCTCAAGTAAATAAAGTTTCTATCATATAGCATACTTAAGACACCTTTCCTGCAAAAATATTAAACTATATCAAGTTTCATGAGTTGCATTAAATTTGGTCACAATGAAAAGTTGATTCTTCCATACCTAAACAAACAAAAAAAAATACAATCTTATTTTAAAGAAACAACCCTTGGCAAGCATTGCTAGCCATTTTTTTTTTTTTTTAAATCTCTGTAAGGACAGATTAACTGTCCAGTAATAAACAACAGCTGAACTGGTGTTAGGACACATCTGTACTTAATTAGGAACTTATTTCAGTCTGATAATACAAACTATAGTATGTCTCGTGGTAAGTCCATTTATATTTAAGTGTGACCAAACCATGCTCAGAATGCAAAACTTACTTTTTAATAGAGGGAAGGAAGATAGATAAAAGCCTTTACACTAGAAACAGATAAACATGGCCCACTAAAGAAGTTGCACCTCTCATTTGTCTTCATGAAGGTGCCCTAAAAACAAGAGTACAGTTAACACATTACCAAAAATGCAAGAAATTGTAGGATAAAGTCTACAATAGCTCCCCTTCCTCATCTCTCCTTCTCAACTACATGAAGATAAATAATTGAGAGAGTGATAGTTTTTAGTGTTGTTCATCAAGTATTTCTGGTACAGAAACACTTTCTGGCTCTCCTGTGGCTGGGTGGAGCTAGGTGACTTAATTCTGGCCAAGAGTTTCAAGTCAAAGTGACCTATAGTCCTTTTGGACCATAGGATTTAATCACTACGAAAAGATGTGGGGTCTTTCAAAGTACTCTGTCTGTTACCATGTTTAAGATGCTGACTGTTCCAAAGCCTGGTTCCTCAACTGATCTAGAATGATAATCCAAAATGTAACAAGAGAAAAACTTTTGTTATTATACGACACTAAGATTGAGGTTGTTAGTTATCACAGCATATTCGAGCTTATCCTAACATAAATTGGTACCCAAAACAACCACTGGTCTGATGTCAGGCAGAAGGTTAGAAGGATGGTAATCCACATGCAATACAAATATTGGTAAAAGTCAGGTACGATAACTGACAAAGTAGTTAATAAACCTGTAACTCTAGGGGACATTTCTAAACATGTCTCAACAAGCACATGAAAAAATGTTCAACAACACTAACCACGAGGGAAATGCAAATCAAAACTACAATTACAGAGCACCTCACCCCACGTCAGAATGGCTACTATTATCAAAAAGACAAAATATAAATACTCATGAGAATATGGAGAAAGGGAAATTCTTCTATGCTGTTGGTGGAACTGTAAATCAGTACAGCCATTATGGAAAACAATATGGATTTTTCTTTTTTTTTTTTCCAAAAAAATCAAAACTAGATCTACCATATTACCAGATGTTATTCTATACCATTACTAGGTATACATCCAAAGGAAACGAAATCAGTTACAAAGAAACATCTACACAGCCACTTTCAATGCAGCACTAGTCACAACAGCCAAGATATGGAATCTACCTAAAAGCCCATCAACGGATGAGTGGATAAAGAAAATGTGGTGTATACGTAAGTGGAGTACTATTCACCCATAAAAGGCCAAAATCCTGCCTTTTGTCAAACTACAGATGAGACTGGAGGGTATTACATTAGGTGAAATAAGCCAGGCACAGAAAGACAAGTATTGAAATGTTCTCATTATCTCCTATTCTTCTATGTAGAAACAAAACAAAACAAAAAACCACAAAATCTCATAGATGTTGAGAGTGGAACAGTGGTTACCAGAGACTAGGAAGGGGATATGGGATATGGGATACAGGGAAATGGGAAGAGGTTAGTCAATGGGTACAGTGTTACAGTCAGGAGTAAATTCTGGCATTCTGTTCCACAATAGGGTGCCTACTGTTAACAAGAATGCACTGTACATTTAAAATAGCTAGAAGAGAGGACTCTGAATATTCTCACAACAAAGAAATTAATGTTTAAGGTGATGCATATGCTAATGCCAATTACCATGATTTGATCATTAAACAATGTGTGCACATATCAAAACATCATATTGCACCATAAATATGCACTGCTTAATGATGGCAATGCATTCTGAGAAGTGCGTTCATTGTTAGGCCAATTTCTTCACTGTGGGGACATCATACATTGTACTTACGCAAACCTAGATGGTATAGCCTATTAAACCCCTAGGTTATATGGTAGTCCTATTGCTCCTAGGCTATAGACCTGTACAGCATATTACTGTACTGTAACGTAATGGTAAGTACTTGTGATTCTAGAACACATCTAAACATTGAAAAGGTACAGAAAGACATAGTGTTATAATCTTATGGGACCATCATGTATGTGTGTGAGGTTTGTTGGTGATCAAAATGTTGTTATGCAGCACACGACTGTATGTACAATTACTATGTGTTAATTAAAAAGCTGTATCAGTAGTTGTGACTGTGTTTGGTATTACAAGAAAGAAACTAATTTTAAAATTGACAAGAGTTTGTAAACAGGGTTAAAGGGAAGAGAGTTCAAAAATTTGGGGACTTGGAGAGTTAGAAAGGAAGAGTCCTTAACCTGGAGCCATAAATTTAAAAACCAAGAAGGGCTTTAAGCCACAAAGGAAGCGTCATCAGCCTTGAGGTAAGGTATAGAAATCAAGAGTAAAAACTGTTAAAACATAGGAATGAACTAAAGAGAAGAATCTCACAGCAGAGACCCAATTAACATTTTGACACCCCATAAAAGCTTCAGCCAAAAATGCTCTCAGGAAAACAAAACAAAGTTCAATAGTTTCACATAAGCAACATTAAGACAGACATCCCTTAAAAAACACTAGCACACTAAAGCTGAATGGAAGGTAACACATTAGAAACCTACAAAAGTTGTGTAGCCAACAGGCAAAAGTCAAGGGCCTGGATTAAAAATCTGATTGATTTAAAAATATGCTTAAATCTCTCTATATAGGCAGGAAGCAGGTTGTAAAGTGTTTCAGCTCCCAAAGAGGGCTAATTTTCCAATGGCCATTTCAGATGAGGCTAAGAAAGATGATAAAGAAGGATCTCCAATAGCCACAAGAAACAACAGACTGTCACCCCTACATTTAAGGAGGCCCTCATTAAGTCGAGCTGGTGGCATTCTTCACTTGCTATGATTAGGGACTACAGTATTTCTCAATCTTCTGTTATTCACACGAGTGTGCTTACTGCTTATATCCTGTCCCTGTTATTCTAATGTACACAGTGGGGGGCAGGGGGGAGCAGGGGACTGCAGACAACATTTTCATTCACAGATCTTCAGACTAGGAGGAATACACATACATTATCAACTACAAAGTAAGGTGTATCACCTGGAAATCCTAAATCTGATGTTATAATTAATTGGTGATTTGAGGCTGGCTTCACTGAGTAAGAAATGAGTATATTCTGTCTGTGGCAAGAAGAGTGAGCCAAATCTTTGGTTGACTAGAAGGGCAAACCTGTCATTAGTATGGCTGAACAAAAATTTTTGTTTCTGTCTTTTGGTCTTATGATAGGATTGTATCTCTCAGTCCCTTTATGATTAGGTTGAGCTATGTTATTTGTTCTGGCCAATGAGCTAAAGACTAAAGTGACATGTAACTTCTGGGCACAGTATTTTAATAGCTATTGCAAAATATGGTATCTTCTACAGCTCTCTTTTCTCTGTTACATATAGTGTATAAAATACTCAGCCTGGATCTTCACGTTGAGGTCATGTAGATAGAAACCTCAAATCAACCCAATGAAGCAATGGAGCGTCAAAAATCTCAGTAGGGAAACCCTTAAACTCATAGCACAATAAAGAAAGAGGCAAGCTAAAAAAAAAAAAGAAAGAAAGAGGCAAGCTTATAGATCACCTCATTCAAGTTCCCTTTATAAATGATAAAAAACAAAAAGAGGACAGCAGTAAAGTGACTTGTTTAGGAACCACATAGCAGAATCTGATAGAACTATTATCATTTTCATGTAATTCTAAATTGCAATGGGAGCTAGGCTCCTAATCTATAAATATAGCTCTGGGAAAGAATGAACTAGAAACTTATAAATTAACAATAAGCCAATCCAGTCATTCATTAAAAAATTATAGAAGCATTATCCTCCAGTGCTATGGGTACTTGCAGCTTAGAGTAAAAGCCTACACAGGTAAAAGCCTATAACCAAATAACCATAAAAATAAAATGTTAGTTCACAACAGTAATTGCTGTGAAAGATACATCTGAGATCCTGAACCAGACATGATGTACTCAGTGGACACCTAGGGAACTGCCCTTGAGCTGAGATCTGAAAGATCACTAGAAGATTCCTAAACCACCCTGTAGGGGAATCATGTTTCAGTATACGGGAATAAATGAGAATGATCCTGTGGCTGAAGGGAGCCTGAAGGCTTTGGAGGAACGAAAAGGAGATAAGGGCCAGAATACATAAAGATTAATACAGAAGGTACCCCCCCCACCACCAAATATACACACACACACACACACCCCACACACTCATTTTAAGAAAGGAAAAACCTGTATTGAAACTGTAATAATGCATACTGATAACAAAAGATGAATGAGTTGTGTTGCCCACCTCTTGTAATCACAGAAGTCAAACATGACTTCAGTATCACAAATGCAAGCCAGTGTTTTCCTTGCTCAAAATGTGTATACATTTTTTTAGCACTCTGTGTGTGTGTATATATATATGTCACATTACAAATAATGGGAGCTCTTTATAGGTTTTTAGCAAGAGTGATACAATGAGATTTCTATTTTCAAAGGATCACTGGTTGTGTCAAGAATACTAAGAAGGGTTTGGCACCTATAGCTAAGCGGCTAACGTGCCAGCCACATACACTGGAGCTGGTGGGTTTGAATCCAGCTGGGACCTACCAAACAACAATGACAACTGCAACCAAAAAATAGTTGGATGTTGTGGCGGATGCCTGTAGTCCTAGCTACTTGGGAGGCTGAGGCAAGAGACTTGCTTAAGCCCAAAAGTGTGAGGTTGCTGTGAGCTGTGACGTTAAAGCACTCTACCCAGGGCGACAGCTTGAGATTCTGTCTCAAAAAACAAAAACCAAAAAACCCCCAAGAATACTAAGAAGGCAACAACTGTAGTCTTGGGAGGACTAGTGGGGGGATGACAGTACCCTGAGTTAGGGAAGTGGCAATGGAGACAATAACATCTGAAATATTTAGACAATTATTTAAACATCAATACACTGGAATTTTTGTGGGATATTTTAAACTCTTGCTAGCCTACCTGACCTTTCATGCTAGTTCTCGAATTTCTCCACTGAGATTCATAGTAAATTTGAACACATTAAACTGAATGGAAGGATAGTCTAACACCAATGTTGTTACAGCTAGCTAATGAAGGAAGAGCATCTACATTAAAACTATGCCTCTCCAACAAGTCCCAGCAATCCTTTTAGAAGACACACATTTATAATAGCAGTGAGTGGTCATCTTGTTTTATGCCACTCACTTAGTAGTTAAACACTATTCCATTACATTCCATTATTTCCCAACTGACAAGGCAGACTGTTTAGTGAAAACTTTCTGGATCTGAATCTTAGAAAATGCAGATCTATTCAAACTTAGCTGGGCCCTCAAATAAAGAAATACTTTTGTAGTTATTAGATGGTTTCTTTATGGGGATATAAAGTACTAAGCATCCTTGAGAAATAGTTTTAGATACAAAAAGAATTAAGGTTCAACTGAGAAATTGTATACAAAAAAAAAGGTCCTGAAAATACGAAGACCACGAAAAAATGCTAGTCTTACCACAAAAGTATTTCTTTGTTCTGTCCTATCTGAAAGGAAAAGAAACAACAAAATGTTTGTTTTATCACTACAAAAGTTAAAGGAATTTTTGATGTCATTTGTATGACATAAACGTTCCAACAAAACATGAAATAAAACAACAAATGCTTCAAAACAATGTATAGAAAAACCCAGAACAAATAAAGTGTATACATTTATGGAGCCGATTCTGCAATATTTCTTGGCGAACAGAGAAAAAGAATGCTTATTTTATTGAAATTGCATTACAAAGAGAAAAAAAATTCATCTAGAATTATCAAGTTTACTGTCAAGATTCCACCATGGTAGATAACAAGGAAACTTCAAGGCAGTAAATAAGATGGTAATTACAACTAAAATCTTCATTTAAAAATTTTTGGTCCAGAAAGAAGGAATTTTAATGTAAAATTTTAAGTTAGAATAGCTGATTTTGATTTTATATGATCTATTTTACTTATATTTATTTCAAGTGGAAAAAAGAAATGACTTTTCAGGAACTAGTATCAGAAGTTGACTTAAATGGTTTTATTAGACTGTGATAACATATAAACTAGGCTAAGCAAAAATATTTCTAGTATTTACAACAGAGACTTAGAAAAGACTTCTTCAGATTGTTTTATTTACCACACAAATTAAAGGTCCCTTGAAGGAAAAGACATGTTTATAAACTCCACAGTATTTAACATTATACTTCTGAAGTGTAAGTTTACAAGTGTTGAGTAAGTCATCTCATAAGTCAACAAGTATACAACAAGCCCTTTAAGCACAGCATTACACAAAACACTTTTAGAAAAGTCATTAAATTTTCTCTGGCTTAAAATGTTGGCTTATTAAAATGTTTCGTGTTCTTCCCATAATAAACCATAGCTTAAATCCTAGCCTTACTCTAAAAGCTCAAAGGCAGAGCAGGTAATCTATCCGATTACGATTTTAGAACACAAAATTATCATTCAATGCCTAGTTTTTTCCGGAACTAAACATTAACTCAAGAAACATTTGTGCCAGAACAATATTAAGTTTTTAAGATACAACACTGATTTTGCTTTCAAAGGACCTGTAGTGCAGCAAAGCCAGCAATCACATACA
Organism: Loris lydekkerianus; assembly: GCA_963574355.1. Classification (NCBI taxonomy): domain Eukaryota; kingdom Metazoa; phylum Chordata; class Mammalia; order Primates; family Lorisidae; genus Loris; species Loris lydekkerianus. The sequence goes on from CAUYPK010112942.1 coordinate 19,352, forward strand.
TGAATTAGTTTTCTAAAAGTTCAAGCGCTATCAGGTTTGGAAAGGTGACAGCAAAAAGGGGTTTGAGTGAATATAGGAAACACTTGGGGTAAAAAAGGGCAGTGTAAGAAAAGGCAGAAGTGAGGAACAGCATGGCCAACTGAGAAAACATCAAAGTGCGGGTAAGGAGTTCAGTTCTTTGAGTAGAGGGCTTGTGGCAGCTAGCCGCCGGATGGTACCCAAGGTTCCCTGCCTCTCATGCTGTACCAGAGTTGATTTGTGTGACCAAGGCATACGGCAGAAGCGGCAGTATGTCACTTCTAAGATAAAAGACTGTAAGACTGCAGCTTCTGTCTTGAGTGCCCTCTTACTCACTTGGCACACACTCTCACTGCTCCATGGGAAGCCAGAAGTCAGACTGTGAGGGCATGGAGGCAGTGACTGGAGAGTCCTCCAGCCAATAATGTGAGTGGGCCTAAAAGCAGTTTTTCTGCAGACAGAGCCAGAAGCACCCAGGAGAGATGCTCCTGGATTCCTGATCCTCAGAAACTAAAGATTATAAATGTTTATTGTTTTAAGCTGCTAAACTTTGGGTAGTTACATAGTGACAAATAATTAACACATATGTTGGTACTCAGAGTCCCCATTGACATAACAAAAATATAAATGTTGGATTGGTTTTGGGACCAGACCATGAGCTTTGAGGATAGTATCAGTGAAGAAGCTATTAATAAAAACTGTACTTAAGGAAATTATTCAAGATGGCTCAGATATACCTTAATCTAATTTAGATGAAAGTCTGGATTTTGAGCTGATACCATAAATGGGATGAGATTTTGGGGGACTTTGGGAGGGGTGAGAACACATTGCTAGGACAACTGCATGATCTCTACATACAACCTTGTGCAGTCCCCTCCTCTATTTTACCAGGGTTGATCTACGTGGCCAACAGCATATGACAGAAGTAACAATAAGTAACTTCTGAAAGAAATTTATAAAAGACCATGGCTTTTGTATTGCATGCCTCTTGTGTGTTCTTTCATTTGGATTTCTCACTCTGTGGGAGGCCAGCTGCCATTCTGTGAGGAAGCTGAGAGAGGCAGTGGAGAAGCCCATATAATGATGAACAGAATACTCTAGTCAGCAAGGAACTGAGCCTCGCCAACAACCATGTGAATGAGCTTGGATGCAAATTCTCCAGATCCAGTCAAACTCTTAGAGGACTGTGACCCCAGCCAAGAGCTTTAGTGTGACACTGTGAAAGACTCTGGGCCAGAACCATCAAGATAAGCCACTCCTAGATTCCAGCCTCCAGAAACTGCCACCTTAAGTATTTGTTGGTTTAGGCTGCTAAATTTGGAGATAATTTGTTATGCACCTTAAAGGAGGGAAAAGGGAAAAGACTGGAAATGGAGGCTAGACCGTGCAGGGCTCATTAAATCTTAGTAAGTAGTTTTTGCATTTTGTTATATGAGAAAAACACAATTTAAGCATTTTTTAGCCACATACACCCGGACTGGTGGGTTTGAATCCTGCCTGGGCCTGCCGAACAACAATAACAACTACAACAACAAAATAGCCAGGTGTTGTGGTGGGCGCTTGTAAGTCCTAGCTACTTGGGAGGCTGAGGCAAGAGAACTGCTTAAGCCCAAGAGTTTGAGGTTCTGTGAGCTGTGATGCCACAGCACTCTACTGAGGGTGACATGATGAGACTGTCTAAAAAAAAAAAGCAAGCAAGCAAACAAGCAAGACACACAGACCATGAAAACTTTAAGGAAGTTGTAGTTTTGAAAAGTAGGGAGACTACCTAGGAATATAAACCTTCCTAAGTAAGAGGGCATCTTAATCTTTTACTAGGAATTCTCAGATTCAAATGCATTAATTTAAGTGACAGACTAGCTCTGAAAACTTAAAATTTATCACTAAAATGTACAAAACCTGTTCAAAAGGTACAGAAAACTCTTTTTCCTTTGGCAACTAACAAATCCTCCAAAACACATTTTATACATCTTAGGCATCCATTGAGATGCTGAGTATATAAGTTCAGAAAATAATTCATTTGAGCTGACTTTTTCTAAAGGCCATGTTTTTGGATATCTTGATTATCTCACATTATATAATAAATATAAGTAGGAATTTATCAAAACCAGAGTCCACTATCAAAACATTTATAACAGAAATCACAAGATGACAAGAAATTTGTTGAAAATTTTTACACCCACTTAAAAAAAATTCTATCCTTCAAGATCTAAAGAGAAAACTCAAGTAAGTTAAAAAGGTCTGAGTTCTGTATGTAAGGAACTGTGCTATGTACTTCACACCTCATCATGCTCAATTTTTTACACCAGGCTTAAGGAGACTTGGGGATAAGCAGCACAACCAGAATTTTAATGGAGTCTAATGTCATACCAGTTCATATGCTGAACACAACAGACAGCTACTCCCAACCCTATCAGACTCAAGGCTCTCTTTTCAAATTCCTTCTCTATCCTACTTACACATTTTTCAAATAATCAATCCAAAAACCTAATGGCAAAATAAAGGAGAAATGAAAGGAATTTATAATAAAATATGCATTCTAGCATACAAATACTTGAGGTGCCTACTTTGGAAAACAAAATGAAGTGATCACAGATGCTTACTTGCCTACAGAGAATCACTGTGAATGTAACAGTTCAGCGGTTTTGTAAAACTAGACTTTACACAGGTTTGTACTGCTGTTGACTCAAATACCACAAAGAATGCTTGTGTTGATGAAGTGTTTTCCAAATAACACCTGCAAAAATTCTAAACAAAAAAAAATTCCTTTCCTTTATACACTAGTTGCCTTCCTAGAAAATTTTGAGTATATCAAAACTGAACAAAAAACACTTCACATGTAAAATGGGATTAGATCTTAGACTCAGATAATTAAAAAAAATTTTTTTTTAGAGACAGAGTCTCACTTTGTCACCCTGGGTAGAGTGCAGTGGTGTCACAGCTCACAGCAACCTCCAGCTCTTGGGCTTAGGCAATTGTCTTGCCTCAGCCTCCCAAGTAGCTGGGACTACAGGTGCCCACCACAACGCCCGGCTTCCAGCTAGTACCCTACTCACTCAGCCACGGGTGTCCCCCAGACTCAGATAATTTATAAATGTAAATTTCATTTGCTGGAATGCTGTGTGGGATAGTCAAAAGTTTTTCTGTGGGACTATCCTTTGCATGGTGGAACTTACATCATTCTAGGCCCCCTTCTATTAAATGGCAATAGCATTTCTCAATAACTGACGATCCAAAGCACCCCCACACATTTCTGAGATATAAGGGTGGGACAATGGTACAGCACCCTGGGAATCACTGCAGAGGGAAAAGGAGAGGTCTCAGATGTTCAATAACCATTAAAGATTTATCTTCTAAGCCCAAAAACAAGTATGCTATACAAAATGCTCCTTTGTAAAGATATTTATATGGCTGTGCAGCACAAGTGATAGGACTCCTTGGAGTTCAGGGGGCCACTAATTTCTACCCAGTAAAGCTGCCCTTCCTCTGGCTATCACATAACAGTCCCTTAAGGTTCAGAATATCTATCACACCTGCAATCTTAGCACTCTGGGAGGCTGATGTGGGTGGATTGCTTGAGCTCACAAGTTCGAGACCAGCCTGAAGCAAAAAGTGAGACCCCCATCTCTACTAAAAAACAGAAAAACTGAGACAAATGATCACTTGAGCCCAAGAGTTGGAGGTTGCTGTGAGCTATGACACCACAGCACTCTATCCAGGGTGATAGCTTGAGGCTTTGTCTCAAATAAAAATTTTTAAAAGGGGGTCAGAATACCTAGCAGGAGGGCTGTCTTGACTGGTTTACTCATTTGAGATTGGCTGGATTAATCCCATCATTCTTTGTATTCATTACCAACAGAACCCAAGACTTAGTTAGCATTATCACCCTGGCTCTTCTTTGTCAGCACAGTGCTCTTCAATCTCCTAATCTGACCTAATCTTCCACTCTTCACCACCTTTTCAAACTCTTCTACTTGTTCTCTAAAGACATGTAAGTAAACTCCTCTCTGTATTTATTCTCAACTTCTTTCAGTGTTCCCGCATCTTGTCCTAAACTGAAGCCTAGCAGTGAGTTCCAGAAACAGCTCTTTCCAGAAGCAGTTTATTTTCCCACATCCCACACACTTCGTACTTATAGATGGTATAAGTATTCATCTTCCTTGCTTCTCATTGCCACTTCTAAACATTTCTTCTTTGTTGCCCTGTCAACGAAAACCCCACAACCCCTCAGCAGCTCAAACCATCACTTTCTCCCTGGTCATGGTCACAAAGCTGTCTTCTCGACTAACTCACTTCATTCTGAACAATACGTATGTGGATACCAATCTACCGTGACTGTCACACCTGTACTGATTTTCCCTCTACGCCATCTCAGCTACCACTCCAGTAGCTACTAGACCATGGCTTCATTAATAATCGTGCCACCTCTGAAACCTAAATTCAAGCATCCCACTCTTTAACCACCCATCTCCTAACTTGGTTTCTCTTATTCCAGCACTCCCAAAGTGACACATCAATTCCACCATGCTTTTATTCCAATGAGTCCTGCTACTTGTCCACTATTTATCAATTCTCAGATGCTACTTACCCAATTTAAATCCCATGGCCCAACACAATATTCCACCTCACAAATACTTTTAATTCCTTCAACCCTCTCTTCCTACTTTGTGCTTGCTGTACAAAACTCAACCCTTGATGAACTCTACCTACCTACTTTGTGGGGAAATACAAGATAAATGCTATTGTCCAAGTGAGCTAACTAGTCTCACTTTAAATGATCACAAATACTGGGCTTTAGCAAGTCCATCAATCTTTCTTTCTCTGTTAAGCTAGCTTGCCCACACTTACCTCTGCCTCTCTTAAGGTTCCCCCTCACTCTGAGCAGATGACCTCATCACATACTTCACAGAGAAAATGGAATCGTGGGGTGAACTACCTCGTTCTCTCCTTACCAACTGACGTCTTTTCTCCTATATCTACCTTCCTCATTTTTAAAAAGAAAAAAGTATTCTTTTTCTAATTAGGAACCAGTATCTCCATGAAACTGATCCAGAAGAGAGGCAGAAAACAATTAAGAGCAAAGTCCTTCAGTAGGAGAGGGGATGAGTTTACTTCATCCTTTTTAATGAAACCATTCTACAAGTTCTAACAACTTAATTTTTATTTATAACTGTAACACTTTTATCTACTAATTCCATTACCTGGGTAATTTCTATGCCTCTTTCTTTCCTAGTTGATTAACTTCTTTCCTAGTTATGGGTCATAATTTTCCAGCATCTTTGCATGCTTGGAAATTTTTGATTGCGTGCCAAACACTGTTTTATGTTGCAGGGTCTTTTAATATTGCTTTAAGCATTTTGGGCCTTTGTTCTGGGACACAATTAAGTTACTTGAAATTTAGTTTGATTCTTCTGAGGCTGGTGTTCAAACTTTGTTAGGGGTGAGTCCAGAACAGCCTAGAACTAACTCGGACCCACCACCAAGACAAGAACTTAATGCCTTGTGTATTATGAGGCCTTTCTGTTCTGGCAAGTGGGGAAACAACGTGGTCCCAAACCCTACGAGCGTCCAAACTTGTTCTTCCTCCTATTCCTTTCCAGTTGCTTTTCCCCTGGACTTGGAAATTTCCTCATAGGCTCAGGTGAGCTTTCAGTCAAGAGTCTCGAGGGGACCACTGTGTAGACCTCTGGAGTTCTCTTTCTGGGCTGCTCTGGTACTCTGCGATGAGTCTCGTCAGCCTCTCAAGCTCTGAAGTCTGTCTTTTCAATTCAAGGAGCTGCCAGACTCTGAGATGTCCCTACCCTGTGCTACAATCTGAAAAGTCTCAAGGCAGTGCTCTAGGGCAACCTAGGGGGGTTGTCTTCATGTTTCCCTCCTTTGTGTGGGCTGGAACTTTGCAACTGATTTTTAAAAGAAATCATTTGTTGATCTGGCAACCCCCTCTCCACCCTACAACACTGTTTTTCTGCTTTCTTTTATAGCAGAGCTATTCCAAAAACTCCACCACACTTGCTCTATCCCCCTTTTCCACCTTCCATTATTTCTTCTCCTCCAACTGGGTTTTCTTTCCCACTATGCTTCCAAAACAGGCCAACAGCACACATTTAATCAAACAATTATCTTCCCATAATCTTTTTGGTAGACAGAGTTAACTAATATCCTTCCTTTTGAGACACTTTTATCTTCATTTTCTTTCTCTCTAAAAAGCTTCTTTCTCCTCTGAGACCCACAGTACAGCTTTAAATACCAGTCACATCCTAAAAACTTTTGAGTTTATATATAGCACCAACCCATGGCTTCCAAATTATATACTTCTAGTGCAAATTGCTCTAATGCACTGCAATCTCACATATCAATTAAATTAGAGTAAATAAAAAAGGCATTTTAAACTGCACCCGTCTGTCCTTTCTACTTTTACTTCCTCTATAAGTGGCCCACTCATCTATCCTAAAAACAGAGGTTCACTCTGCTCAACCTAAAAATCAGAGGTTCACTCTTGGACTCTCTCTCTCCACCTAATACATTCACATCCCATAGGCAAGTTCTGTTGGTTCCACCTTCAAAATATATTACCAATCCATCCATTCCTCTTCATTTCTGCTGTTACCACCCTACTTAAAGCCATCACTCTTGCCCAGTGTGACTCATTCTCCACATGGTAGCTGGGATAATCTTGAAAAAACATTAAATCAGATCATGTCACTTCCTTCCCTTATCTGAAACTATCTAATGGCTTATTTTGAACACTTTTATGTCAGACCATTCCAAATTCAAGGGATAACATGATTGTTAAGTCACCGGGTCCCAACTCCTCGGAGCTGCCTGCAACACCTGATCTGGGTCCTCATCTCTTACCGTCTAACCTCTTGCTCTTTGTGCTGACGCACTGGCTCATTCTTGGTTTCCACCTCAAGCTCTGCATATCTTTAGGTGTCTCTGCCTGAACTATTCTTTGTCCACATCTTCAAGGGTTGGCTCATTCCCACTCGTCTAACTTCAGATCAATTGTTTCTAGACCACCTATGCAAAGAAACTTAACCTCCTCCTTCCATCTGAAATTCTGTATTACCTTGTTCTGGGGCCACATATAAGTTGTGATATATTTTTACTTGTACTCATTCGTTTTCTGGGTTTTGTCTGTGTTCTCATTACAATTCAGTCATTCAATTAACAAATATGGAACACTTATTACATGCCAGCACTATTTCAAGTGTTCAAAACACATCCATTAGTAAAGCAGACAAATTCCCACAGAATTTAGATGTAAGATCTATGAAACAATCCCTGTTTGTTATCATCATACCCACAAGCCTATAACATTACTGGCTCACAGCAAATAAGCAACGACAGTGAGTAAAAATGCATTTATTCATATTTTGTCTTTGCGTCATGTACAGCTCCTTAAATATCTTTACTTAGCTATTAAAACAATGATCACATTCTTGCTTTAGACTTCAAAACAGCCATATTAATACCTTGTTTCACCTTCAGACTCTATTACTGGTAAAACACAAATTTGCAACCATCACTACAGACTTCCAGCTCTAATCTCAAATCAAACTCTTACAACAATAAAAGCATTCTGACACTGTTCTCATGTATATCCTTCATAATGTTTAAAGGTTGGCTTTCAAAACTTCAGTCCTCCTAAACTAAACTGGAACCAATTATCCATCCACCTAGAGTATATATTTCAGGATAAATTCAATACACAAATGAAGTCATTAATTCAAGATTTACTAACCGTTCCCTAAGCACATAAAATTCATTTGGAAACAAATATATTAGTAACACAATAACTCATCACAGCAGGAGACCACAATAACTCATCACAGCAGGAGACTACCACAGGCCTACTTCTTTCCTTTACAGTTATGAAAACCTGGGTGTGCAGGAGCATGGCCCAAGCATCACAGACTGCGGTAACTTCCAGTTTGATACTTTTCCCAATTAACAAATGTAGACACAGTTTTTACAACTATATATCAACTTTTTTGAGAGAACACATCTTAACACCTTTATGTCGGACTATTCCAAATTCAAGGGATTACATGACTGTTCAGTCACCTGGGGTACCAACAAAAAGGGCATTCTAAAAATTCAGTTTGTGTTTAGTAACAATGAAATTCATCTATGCAGTCCTTTTACATATATTGCCTCACTCACTACTCAGAGTAACCTTGCAAGGTAAGTCAGAAGACTTTTAACACATGAAAAGACAAAAGTTCATTCAGTAAGAGTAAGTTAACTTTTCAAAGGACAGAAAATCAAGGTACATTTTCTCAGAGGTCACACATACAACTGTTAGTCGGGATTATAAATTATCAAAATAATTCACACCAATATACAAAAAGATGGGAACTTGTATTAAATCATAAGACATTTTAAACTTTAGGTTATCTTTGCCCTCGATTTACTCTAAGACCACATCCTATTTTTCAAGCCAGTACTTGCCGTAATGAGGGAAATTCAACCACAGTGATTTGTTTTAATGATCTCTTATAAAATTCTGCAATGCATATCCAAAGCTGAATCAAACTTTTTAAAGATAACCTCCATTACAGCAAATAGGTGAGGGTTTTTATTTTTTAAAGAATTATCTCTATATTGCCAAAGCCACAAGTCAGATAATGTGTAATAGTAAATTTATTAAGTACAAGTGTATTTATGTTTTTCAACTGCCTACTACAGCGGTATTGGTGGATGAAAGTCTTTTCATGTAAAAGTACACAGCTGGGTGTTCACTATATTTAAAGTACTGTAAATAGGCCAGGTGCAGTGGCTCACACCTATAATCCTAGCACTGGTGGGTGGATTGCCTGAGCTCAGGAGTTTGAAACCAGCGAGAGCAAGAGCAAGACCCCATCTCTACTAAAAATAAAAAAACTAGTCAAGCACTGCGGTGAGTGCCTATAGTCCCAGCTACTTGGGAGGCTGAAGCAAGAGGATCACTGGAACCCAGGAGGTTGAGGTTGCCGTGAGCTATGACGATGCCATGGCATTCTACCTAGGGTGATAGAATGAGACTCTATTTCAAAAATAAAAATAAAAATACAATACTGCAAATAGTTCAAAATCGTTACCTATCATAGCCTTTAAGGTAATAAGCGTGATCAAAAATGATTTGCTGAAGTTTATAAATGTGTAGAAGGCAATATCAAGTAATAATTTGAAAGCAATTCTAGTTGCTTAAAACATTTGAATACTTCTACTCATTGATTTCTCCTGCCATAATTTGTTTTATTCTTATGGCGAAGTAATTAAGTTGTAAAGTGGTAAGGTTACTTTAAAATTAAAATACATACTCTAGTCCTGTCATACTCCTTTTGCACTTAAGAGACTCACAATTCATTTTATCACCAAATTACAATATAAAATTTTAATTTCCTTGTGAGTTCTCTTCTAAGAATAGAATCACAAAATATACCACTATTCCATGGTATTATTGTTCCCTTTAAGATGCTTGCTACCCTCAGCTTTTAATTAACTGCTGAGCTAACAGTTAAGCATCCTTTTCAAGAAAACTGAATCATAATCGTAAAAAACAAACTCTTGCCATTACTTACCAAGGGCTTAAAGACGTAACTATGCATGTATGTGTGTGTAGGTATGTTATGGCTTCCCAGTTTCTTTACCATTACTACTAGTAAATAAAGTAACATAGTAAAATGCAAAATGTAAAACTAAAACCTAGACATTTTTAACAGGAATGGCTGGTATAATACATGTATTTAATCCTGTCCATGAATTCATAAAAAGCACAGCATTTTATCTCATTTACAAAATTTAAGCTACTCTATTGCATGGTGGCCATAAAGTTCATGTGCAATTTAAGATAGTTGTGCAACTTTATGGCCACCCTGTATTTAGACGGTACTTTTAATTAAGTCCTATTGATGAACAGAGAGAAAATGTAGTTCAGTACTAATTCTGACGCTGATCATGCCCCCATAAACACCATTAGATATACATGGGCCCATTAGTTTTTATTAGTTGATGTTTTATAAGGAAATGAAGTCTAAACAAATCCTAAATTTTAAGTATCAAACTGTATACTAAAACAAAAGTTTTACTAATGCTTCAGTCATGTGTTTACATTTTCATAAGGTCCCTTTCATACAATATTTAAGAGCCCGTTCCTTCCTAAATTGCTTTATTTATCCTTTAATTTTTCAATTATCCTCATTCTGAGTATTAATATATTTAATAACTGACAAACTAAAATAAAACCAAAATAGGGCCAGGTGCGGTGACTCATGTTTGAAATCCTAGCACTCTGGGATGCCTATGCAGGTGGATTTCTTAAATTTACAAGTTTGAGACCAATGCAAAAAGTGAAAAACTAAGGCAAGAGGATTGCTTGAGTCCAAGAGTTTGAAGTTGCTATGAGCTATGATGCCACAGCATTCTACCCAGGGCAACAAAGTGAGACTGTCTCAAAAAAAAAAAAAAAAAAAAAAAAAAGACTTTGAAATTTCTAAGCCTTTTGCCCAAAGCTATTACCAATTTCTTGAGAAACTGATAGCAAGTATGAGCCCTGTCCCTAGAAACATGTACAAACATTTTACAGGCATGTTGTGGGAATTCAGCAACTTCCATAATCATCCACGTAACTCATACCCCAGCTTGGAAACCACTACCCCAAAATATGTTTGGACAAGGAAAAAGTGGAAATTAGGTTATCTTTGACTTTATCTGGACTAATTGTTTGCTACCTAATGCAAAACCCCCAAATACTCCTAATTTCTTTGTAATTCAAACTATCTGTAAGTAGTTTGCTAAATTTTGCTTATTTTCACACATTCTACTTCTAAGACAGTGGTTAGAATTGAGAAATCTAGATTGGTTTTTACAGTTCCTGATAAAAGGGCTAAATTCTTGCTTTAAAATATTAACATAAAAAATTGTTTTAACTTAATTTCTTTAAAAATGTAAGAAATCAAACTTCCAAGCTTATATAACTTAAACTGACCTAAGCTTATTCTTATAAAACTGAAAAGCCAGATTCTTTTAAGTTTTGAAAAAGTATTCATATCAGAGGTATGCACATTTCCAATTTCCCTCTAATTAGAAATAAAAAGCTCTTGTCTACTTTGTAAATAGTTTTTAACTTGGGCCAGTAATGAAGGAAAGAAAAGGTGGGAGTATGAAGCAATTCTGCCTGGTCAGACCCCTACAAAATTAAGGTGCTGGATTATGGTGGTTACACACAACTCTTGACAGTCTCCAAGGTGAATGTGTAGGGTAACATCCATGTGGTATCATCATCTTAATTACATCAAATATTCTACCCAAATCAGTGTAGGCAACATGCACCACAGACAACATGAAGAAAAACTACTATGGGAACTAGTAGCTCTAATTTGCTTAACATCACTTTAAAACTGACTTTCTACACATGTCTATCCTAAAGTCATGTTTCCATAGAGGAGGACCACAAGAATATAAATCTCCTAATCAAAGTAAGTCAATTTTAATATAAAATTTGACAATACCAATCTCTTTGGTAAGTTGCCCTTTCAATTAAATGTAAAACTGTAGTGCTAAATTTAAAATTATAAAAATATAAAAATAATAAAATTAAATTATAATCTTAAATTCAGAAATGTTAAAATAGTTATAAAGGGACATTTGTTTAAACTTCTTTTTTAACCCCAAAGGAATTCATTTCAGAGTTGTTGGTCTATTTCCCTATCATTTAGAAATTACATCAGTAACTCATTAAATACAAAGCTTTCATGAACCGTTGCTTTTTGATTTAGCTAATTGCAACATACTACTTTTTGTAAAATCAGACATTTAATCCCTAACATCTATGACCCCATCAAATCATTCAATTTATTACAATCCAGAGTTATTTTTCACTCCTACTACAATAACGAAAAAATAACTGAGGAACATTTTTTTCTTTGGGGGTGCGGTGGGGAGGGGTTTGCCCGCTACTCCAAGTTGTTGAAAATTAAGTATGCCTAATTAGGCCCATGTGTTCACAGCTTGTATTGTTATTAAAATGGGCTAAATGGGATTACATTAATAAGTTATTTTTTTTCAGTGTCAAAAGACATGGATTTCCATCAAGTTTACCACAGAAACAAAATGTTAACAATAGATACAGTTAATATGGCAATTTTATGATATGAACATAAAATGCTTTCTTCAGGAAGCGGTGTGTAAGAAACTGTCCTCATCTAAATCTGCCCCCATCTTTCAAGATTATACACCTTTTTCTAAACTAGACAGTCAATTCAGGTTCTAGGTTACTGTGACCTAAGAGAGTAACCAGTAACTAATATGACTCATAACATGTCAATCAAAGGCCAAAGTTTGTTTTAATACTTCCTCTTTATTAGAAGTACAAAATGCTTCACCAAATCAATTTTTGTTCTTCTAAGGTTGACTTGTTACCTTTATTTATATTTAGTTATACATTTTCAAAATTATATAACATGCTACTTTCAATATTGTGACTTATATGACCTACTGCTACCAGTATGCACCACAGGATTATAGAACAGTTTACCAGGTACTTTTTACATTCTTCTATCAAGTTCAGTATTCTTGAGGTCTCTACTTCTCTGGTCATACATAGTTTCTGTTGGACTTGAAGTGAAAAACTGTACACAGATTAAGTACAAAGGTAATCTGAATGTAAAAAAAACACAAAAACTCTTGTGTCCCTCAACAACAGGGACTCCACAAGTTACAAACTAGCCCCTGCACTATAAAATGTTAATATTATTTCAGTGAACAACTATCTGTAAAATTTAAAAAGCACTGAAGCTTTAGTTGAGCTCAGCTCTGATTTTAAGTTGTAATTCTTGTGACTGTCCAAAGTGTTCACAAAAACAAGACTAATTAAACTTCTAAAGTGTGCTGTAGTGCTAACTTGCTTTAACCAAGGCTTTCCCCTTCCTTGGTTGCAAAACAAGAACTACAAATTAATTTCCAGGGCAGGGTAACATCAATACCCCAACTTTAAAGTATGATCTGTAAAATTTATAAACAGAAATAAAAAATAAAACCAAAAGACAGGATTCTGCAGTCACGAGTACTTTAATTTTTTAAAAACAAATCACTTATTTAAAAAAGAACAAATGGCACCATTCTATTCTAAAGTTGATACAAGTAAAATAAATCGAGAGGTACTGTCTCATAGCTAATATGCTGAAAAGTCAGTACCTTATTAGACAATCTTTCAACTACTACATACACTTAGCACTCAGCTTATCTGTAAAGTTAGATTTAAGAGACTACTCTCAAAAGTAACATTCCACTGTCACAACTATTTAACTTTTACTTTAAAAGGTTAAACAACCCAAGCAGTTTAAACAGCTTTATTTAAAAAAAAAAAAAAAAATTACAGACAATTTCTACATTAAAAATCTTACAATACCAACAGAAGTATTACAGTAGGATTTTCCACAACAAAACCGTAGCACACAAATCCACGCGACTCCTTGAATTCCTTGAACTGTCAATACACTGCACCCTGTTTAAATGGCTGTACCTGAAAACCAAGGTATGCAATTCCTTAGGATTAGAAGTCATCAAGTTATACTGTCAAGGATCTGGGGGAAATGAGAGGAAGATTCTATTATCCCTGTGTCTGAACCCAACCTCCACAGCAAGGTAAAGCCACAGCTATGAAAACAAGGTCTATTATCTGTAAACGGTCATTTAAACACCGAACCCCACCCAATTTAGACAACTCCGTGTTAAAATTCCTATGAATAAAAATCCACTTAACCCTAGTTCGATTATGAATAAGAAAGTACAAAATTTCGAAATTTAATCTTGTCGCCTTGAGTCTTTTCTCCCCCACGTTGCGAAGAGAGACCACAAAGCAGGCAAACTTAAATTTATTTTAACTAATCAAAAAAAAAATATATATCTATTAAAAGTTACAGGATTTATTTAGGAGACCCGCGGACTCCAAATCAATCTGCAACATATTCTCGTAAGCCCAAAGAAAAAGTCAGGGAGAGTTGAGAGTTTACTCACTCCTCCGACTACCTAGGATGGGAGAGGGATGGATGCAAAAGTCCCGGAAAGAGGGTTCTGCGAGTTAAGTCCCATTCTCCTAGGACAGTCGTCCGGGCCGACACGCAGCACCTGCGACGTTTCCTCGCAAGCAGGGGACAGAAAAAGCCTCCCAGACCCGCTGTCAACAGGAAACGTTGCGTGTCCCTCGCAGGAGGCCCCACGTGGGGGCCGCACCGAGCCCCGCGCGCCTTTCCAGGCCACCGGGCAGTCCCAACTCCCCGACTGCGCACGGAACCTGCGCTCCCGGCCCGGGCAGCGGCGCGAAGGACGCGGTGGCCCTAGAGCGCCACCCAGCGGCCCGCGGAGAGGCCTGCAGGCGGGCCCTGCGCGGCTCCGGGCTGGCCGCACCCCCCACCGCCACCCAGTCCGTTCCCCTCCGGATGCACAAGGCCCAACCCAAGAGCTGAGACCACAAAATGGCTGCCGGCTGCTCCGTCACGTGACCCCTTTGTGCCTTTCGGGCCCCCGAACTCCGCGGGCCCCGGGTACCGGGGGCCGGGGTCAGCGGGTGGCCTTCCCAGGGGCCCCGCCGGGCCGCGGCGGCCGAGGCCCGAGGCCCGGGGAGGCGGGGTAGCGGGCCGGCCGGCGACCGCGAGTCGGCGGCGAGGAGAAGATGGCGGCCATTTTGTGTGGGTCTGCTGCTCCGCCGCCGCCGCAGGCAGCAGAGGGAGCGGGCCTGACGCTGGTCGGACAGGGGAGTTAACACGTACCGACTCCTCTTCCTTCTCCATTCCGGTGGGCATCTGCGGCACGGCCCGGTTTATCGAGGCGTATTCGTGCAGGTCGGGCAGATCCTCACAGCGGAAGACCGGCAGCGGCTTCGAGGCGTCCAGCGCCCGCGCCCGAAACGACAGTTTACTCATCTCAGGCGCAGCAGATACCTCTCCGCTCTGGGGAAACGGCCCCGGCCAGCGGGATCATGGAGAACCGGGGGTTCGGTCCCCACTCGCCCGCCGCCGCCGGGACTTGGGGGGCGGAGCGCAGAGCCCGCCGTCCGGGCACCGACAGCGGCCGGGAGGGTGGGAGGCTGTGCCGCTCCGCTCCTCGCTCGCTCGCTCTCTTCAATACGCCATGGCCAACATGGCGGACATTAAAACTCCACTGTGCGCTCTTCAGCCAACCCCAGCCATTCCCCACACTGCATCGCGCAGCGGCGCGGGCACGCGGGCGGGGGGGGGCGCGGGCTCGAGGCCGGGCGCCGGCACGGAGCGCGCGTCCCGCCAACCCCCGGCGCCCGCCGGCCCCGCTCCCCGCTCCCCGCGCCTGGCTGCTCGGGCCCCCGCCCTCCGCGGGCCGGGGGCGGACGGGCCGGGCCGGGCTGGGCGCTCGGACGCCGCGGAGCCGGCTGTCCGGCCGCCCTGTCCGCGGCGCACACGCGCACTTTCTCACGCTCGCTCGCTGCGTCCCAGCGCCGCTCTCCGACGGGCGAAGGTGCAGAGAGAGTCTGCACCGCACGCGGGCTTCCCGGCCGGCGGCAGCGGAGGACGTCGGAGGGCGCTGCTGCCCCGGCCTTCTGCAGGCTCCGGCGCCAGTGTCCCCCCCGCCCGGCGATGGTCCCCGCCGGCGGCCGGCGCGAGGGGCGGGAGCGGCGCCGGGCCGCGGCCACCTGCGGCCGGGATTCCCGCGGGCGCTCCGAGGGGGAGTGCACGGCCCGGGCGCCGCGGGTCTCCAAAATGCAAACGACGGTAGGGGCAGGTGGTACTTCAGGTGGACTTTTACCAGAAATTATTTAATACGTCTAATGAAACTTTGGGTTGTAATATTTGATAGGCTCCGCGTCAGGTCATCGGTCAGTTTCCTACCACTGGGCTTGACAGAAATGGTAGGCATCCTACTCTGTTTCTGCTCCAAAGTCTTTTTTTAAATACTGCATTAAAAAAAATCCTGCATTTTATCTCCACACATTTACTCTTTTATAGTAAAGGGAATTATTACGGGACACTGATAATTCTGGAAAAACATTTAAAGCAAGGTCTACTTCAGATTTTATAAACAGTTCTTTATAGCTAGCGCATGATTTTGTTTGTATTGCATGAAAATGCTGCTTCATCATAGCCATAGGTTAACACTGTAATCATTTGTTATCTGAAAAACTTTAAAATGGAATCATATAAATACCTGTGGTACTCTCGCCAAACCAAAAAAGAAAGAAAAGAAAAATGGAGGGAGGAGTTGAATTATGAGAAGGGATCTAGATGACATTTCATTTATATTACACATAAAAATAGGTATCCAGAGATCTCTTTTCAGTGGGATACTTTAAAAATCAGAAAAAGTATCGGGCTGGGTTTCATAAGTTTGGCAGCAAAATTTCACCAAGACACGAAAGTTATGTAAGTCTGATTTTCACCCTACAGGCTACATAGTAAAAATAATGGTTATTCTTAAATACTGGGCTTGAGAGGAGCTGTCATTAGATTAGGACACACAGGCAAATTGCTGTCTTCCAGGATGGGGAGAAGACAAGGAAAATACAGATTGCAATTCTTCAAAATTATCCTAAAACTCCAATATTGACAATGCACTTGCACAAGGCAGAGGGGCTTTTTAACGTACATGTCCTATACCAAGCCCATGCATTTATGCAATCAATGAGCAAAGGTGTATGGAGCCTTCAGCCTTCCAATTCTGCTGCTGATTACTTGACACCCACAGGAGCTTACACAGTGGGTGGAAGGGCCAGTGAATGGCAACTGCCACCCAGTGAGATACCTGGACTATTTCAGGAACAGGCAGGAGTGGCACCTAACCCAGGGGAGTGGCTCTAAGGAAGTAGTCAGGGAAAGCTTTTAGGAGGAGATGATACCTGAGTAAAATTATGTAGGATAAGTATGAGTTAACTTTGCAAAAGAAAGAACGGAGAACAGTATCCATCCTAGCAAGAGAAGCAACATTTAAACATGTGGGAAGACTCAGAGCCATTAGCAAGCATGTCACATTCTGGAAACCTCAAGAATGGCCAACTTCACTGTGGAATAAGACAGCCATGCTTAATAGTTCTGAACATATTGGCAGAATATTAGTATAATAGTCTTCTACAGCTACAGTGTTAGACTCTCAAAAATCTTAGTGGTAGAATTCATAGCTGAGGAACCTAAGATTTTATAGAACAAAATAGGATTTTAAGTCATGAGTGAACCAAGAAAATGAGTACTTTCTGCCTTCATTAAAGTAATGGCCAAGAGATAACTACAGTAGAACCTCCGCAGTTAACCAGCTTGCTACACTGACCACCACCTTGACCTAATTTTCATAGACCGGACACACACCACATACATCCTAGTTTCTTATGTTGACCACCTCTGTCGCTTGACCTGTTTGTTACAGTCCCTTGGCTCATCAGCTTACAGAGGTTCTACTTTATTTCTACACCCTACCTTAGTAATAGGCACTGTACAAATAAATTCCTTGCTCTCTAGAGATTGCAAAATCACTTTCCATGGCAAGCTCAGAGATATGCTTACAAATTCAGCTTGCCTTTTTGCAGATAATATGCCTGCTAAGAGACATCTTTTTTTCTAATCAGTTCTTTATTGCTTCTCAGTACCCCAGATTTCCACTTTTCAGGTCCTTCTGGGTTCCCAAGGACCCAAAGGCCAGAGTCCCAAACGTCTCTTATATATTCAGTTCACTTCTTTCCATCCTAAAAGGCAAGAGTGCAGTAACAAAGATTCAAGTTGAATTGTTCTCAGCTTCCTTTAAACAACCAAAAGTTTCTTTGCTAAATATAGCTAATTCTGCACCATCTTTCACTTTAACATTCTTTTTCCATTCCCAACATAAAGTTTCCTCTTTTTCTAAGTATCAGCAACAAAAGTGATGCAAAGTTCTCAATGTTGTAACAAATGTGTAAGAGGGCAAAGCTGACCACTCTGTTTTGGGAAAGGATTTGCACTATTTGAGATAGTCTGAATTCATGTCACAAATATGTATAGAATAACCAGATCGCACATAGTACTATCACTGTAGGGGACACATACAAGATGCTGGTAAAGGGATACCCAGTTAACCAAACGACAAGGCAGTGAAACACAGGGCCCTGGGAAGTGGAGAGAGCAGTCAGTTCTAGCTAGGCTGACCAGACATCCTGGAGAAGGTAGCATGTGATTTTGCTCCAAAGGGTGGCTAAGATTTCAATTGGTAATGGGAATGAAAAAGTAGAAGAAAGAATATCTGTGGGGGAGTGCAACTGTATGAACAATGGGGCGGGAGGAGGCAACTGCCAGGTGTCATTGAGTAGGTTTATTTGGCCAGAGTTCAGTAGGAGACTCCAACAATGATCCACTTGGGGGGTAAAACCCGTAAGAATGAGGGAGGAGTAGAAAGTAGAGAGAGGTAGGTTTTAATGCTAATAATAATTACGCATAATATCAACCTAAAACATGATTTTGTTTTAAATACAGAATTTCTGCTTTACAAAGAGAATGTACCCAAATGTAACAGGTCTGACACTGCATTTCACTGTAAATACTAAATTTGAAATATGGCTTTAGGCCAGACACAGTGGCTTCCCAGCACTCTGCGAGGCTGAGGCAGGAGGATCACTTGAGCTCAGGAGTTCAAGACCAGCCCGGGCAAGAACAAAGCCCCATCTCTACTAAAAATAGAAAAAATTAGCAGGTGCTATGGTGGTCCCCTGCAGTTCCCTCTATTCAGAAGGCTGAGGCAGGAGGATTGCTTGAACACAGGAGCTTGAAGTTGCTGTGAGCTAGGCTGACACCATGGCACTCTACCCAGGGTGACAGTGAGAGTCTGATAGAGGAAGGAAGGAAGGGAGGAAAGAAAGACGACTCTAAATACGAGCGCATGACCAATATGTGTCCAAGTCTTATGATTTATTTCTTCTTTGAAATTGTTTCTAAGATTTACCTCATATTACCCTTCTCATCGTCTCTAACGCAGCCCCAGCTCTTACCACTTCACACCTAGAAATAACTTCCAATTCATTATTTAGCCAATTTCTTGTTTATTTCCCTCACTAAACCATTTAAAGCTTCTACTTAATAGGAAACTGTGCTGGCACTCTCCTAGTGGCTTGTAGTAACCAAAAGTGGCTGATAGAGGCTGTGAATCCGGGAAGTATAAAGACACTGTTCTAATCCTGCTCTTCATGGCCTTCATCATGCATGTCAGCAAATCAGTGTGCCTAAAACTCCACCTCCACGCTGTATCCTCCTTTCCCCAAGTCATATATTTGTAACTGATCTTTATTTTGCCCTTTAGATAAAGCCAGTTTTGTTGGGATGTGCTTGTCAAGGCCTCCTATAACTTTGCCTGTCTATCCAACATTGTTTCACTCAGTTGCTTAAGATAAGGTCTTCACTCCAGCTGGTAAGCCTCATCACCATCTTCAGAAATCAGTATGTCTTCCCTTCTTCCAAGATTTTATTCATTCTTTCCTTTCTGTTAGCCTCAGACAATCTACTTCTAGCTGCCAAAATCTTATCTCACAGGAATGTTTTGAGGATTAAATAAAGCAACGCATGGAAAGCAGACAGAATGATCCCTGGCCCATGATGAATAGCCGATATATGTAAGACCATGGTTATTCTTCTTCAAAATCCAATTCAAACTTCACCTCCTCCATGAAATACTGTCTATTTAACCTCTCTGGGTCCTATTTTCCTAATTTGAACAATGAGTGAGGATTTAGGTGAATTCATAATAATTCTTAAGGCTGCACCAATTTTTTTCATCCCTGAACCTGTATTACACTTTCACTCAGTACGAAGAAGAGCTACTATTTATTGACTATTTACTACGTGCTGGGTGATGCATTAAGTACTTTAAATGCATTATCTCACTTAATTTTCATGACAACCGTGTTGGATTTGAGATATGTCCTATTGAGTTTAGAAAAATTATGTGACCTGACTATGGTCACAAAGCTGGTAAGAGGTAATGCCAAGATTACAATCCCTTGAGTCTGATTCCAGAGTGGAGTCTCAGAAGCCAGAACGAAATGAAGTGAGGAGAGAACTAGAGGTGAGGAAGAAAAGGTGTTTTCAGAAGCTTGGTAATGGAGGGGAGAGACGCACAATAGGGTAGCTATTTGGGTCAAGGGTTTTGTTATTTTTGAAGGTGGGAGAGATGTGGGCATGTCTGTATACTAAATGCAAAGAATGATGTAAATGGGTTAACTTTAGGAGCATCTTCCTCTGAGGCAGCAATGAATGAGGGCAAGAATGGACAGTGATGCAAAAGTTAAGTTCTCTTTGATGGAACAATAAGATTAAACACCGTAATACCAGTTTTGGTTGCAGGAGTCCAGATTCCTCATTTCTTCAAGCATTCCACAAATATTTATTGAATGTTCACTAAGAGCTAGGGAAATCAGTGTGTGCTGGAGAAACAATAATAAACAAGACATGATTCCTTTAACCTCCCAGAACTAATAAAAAAGCAAGATACTGTGTGTTTAATTGGCAAAATGTGAAATTAATGTCTTTAAGATGTGTAATCCACAATGATCTCAACATTAAAAACTGATTAGTGCTACAATTTAAAGCACTGTGCAAAAGTATTAATACATTTTCACTTTAAGTAATCATTTTTCTTAACTTTCTACTTTCTTTTCTTTTTTCTCTTCTTTTTTTTTTTTTTTTTTTTTGAGACAGAGTCTCTCACTATGTCGCCCTTGGTAGAAAGCCATGGCATCACAGCTCACAGCAACCTCAACTTTTGGGTGATTCTCTTGCCTCAGCCTCCCGAGTAGCTGGGACTACAGGCACCTGCCACAACACCTGGCTATTTTGGTTGCATTTGTCATTGTTCTTCAGCAGGCCCAGGCCCAGCTTGAACCCACCAGCCTCGGTGATGTGGCTGGTGCCCTACTCACTGAGCTATGGGTGCCGAGCCCTAACTTTCTACTTTTTATTTGCGTTCTACGCTATATGAAGAAATGACAACAAATATTTCTTCCAACATGACATTTAGGAAAACAATATCTGGAAGTCCTTTGTGATATATAATTTTTTCATCTAGAGAATGTTGGAAAGGAAACGTTACAATTGCATTGCACTATATTGAATAGGGTATCACAGAAACAGCCTCTGATTTCTCTACAGAATGATTCAGGCGTGGAATGGAATTCTCTACATAATCTTTAAGACCTATGTTTGATATAAAATAAAATCACTCAGAATGTATGTAGAAACAATCCATGTTTCTCTTAAGAGAATAAAGGGCAAATTATCAATCCAATCATACTGTAGCAGGCTAGACTCAAAGTCATTTCAGTTTAATTTTATCTCTAATATGACTTTTAGCCAAAAAAAGAAAGAAAAGAAATGAAAAATATGTGACTCAATCAAAACAAATGATCTAAGAATCAATAAGAATTTTTAACAATAAAAAAAAGACAGTATATTTTATTGTACAATGTAAATAAATTCTAAGCTTATCAGAAATCTACCTTGAACACAGTAAGGATTTTTCCAAAATGTGGAATGACTTCCAACCCCCAAAAGAGATGACGGGATAAGTTTGATTATTTTTAAGACTTGCCTCCTTTAATTACCACGTCCTATACATCAGGTGATCTTTTCCTCACCATACTGACGGACAATTGAGACCTCCATGACAACATTTTAATGAGGTTACTACTAGATGTGGTTGGAGAAGTAGTGGAAGGGCATGACCACAAAACCATTTTGAACTTAAACTTGAAAAATAATAATTTAGTACTCAACAGAGGCCCTATTTAGTGGTCTCTTCCATGTTATACATCCCAACAATTAATTTGCCAGCAGAACAAAATTCCAGCTTAGAACAATAAGAAAAATTGAAGAATTAAACCATGTATATATTTGGAAGAATATGTGATAGCGTTTATTTAAACTAGATTATGTTAATTTACTGTCAACTCATTAAACCATAGACTGGCATATAGTGAATACCCTACTGTGGATAGCCCCGGCATTAGTGCAAGGTTGTTAGCGGCAGAAGGATTAAAAACGTGTGTGAGAGAAAAATCACAAGAGTAACCTTTACGTGCCTTAATCACTCCTGAAGAGGCAGAACATGCCACTTGAGTAGTAGTTTTACTAAGTAACGCATATACAAATGGTACATGAGGGGCAGAGGGAGGAAATTTAGAGGAAGTAGAAACTTACATCTGAAGGTCAACATTTATTAGTGAGTAGTAATGACTAACAGGGAGGACAACCTTCAGGAGAGAGCCGGTAAAGAACTGCTTTGCCTCTATGACCCGAGGAAGGAAATTGTTTATTTTCGTTCTGAAAACTGGGGCACAAAATCTTTCTTATCACCTAATAAGTTAATATTTGTGAAATAAAATACATTTTATTTTCACTGTATTTATTCTTGTCAGTGCTACTTACAATAATTTTGTACCAACTGCTTAAACACTGTGAATCCAGTTCCTCCTGCCTTCCAGAGTAGGGAAAGGAAAGTGAGTAATTTCCAGTCCACAAGTGAGATTACAAGTGTGAAGAATGACTCGGGGAGTGAGACGTGGAGAATGGAGACCTGGGGGGACCAGCAGCACCCCGAAGACAACCAGAGGGACAAAAGAACAGAAGCGTGCTCACAGTGAAGTCAACACTTCAAGGAGGCCAACGAAGAGGGCAAAAAAAATGAGAAGAGGTCATTGGAAATTCATAGCAAGCCCAATTCCCATAGAGTGCTGTGGGGGGAAAGTAGAATGTGTTGAGTTGAGGCAAGAATTGGAAGACTTACAGGCTGAGTGATGCCTGACCATGTTAATTAAACATTTACTGGGCAGGCTAAAGCCAAGTAAAAAAATTGGATTAATTTCCCTGTACCCTCCTATAATAACTTTGTAAGTCCTTGCTCAGAAGAGTCAGACCACCTTGAAGCCAGAAATTAGTTAAGCTTCAGCACACAGCCAAGGACACAGAGTTAACAATCATCGGTAGCACCTCCTGGTCTGGAAGAGAATACCTACCACCTTCCATATTCAAAGTTGCAGAAGCTAGTAAACAAAAGACCTACCTGACTTATCTATATGAGTTACTGACAAAGGTAAAAGTCAGATCTTAAGATTTCTTCTGAATTTTGTTTCACAAGCATGAAACTTGACTCATAGGTCAAAAACAAAACAAAATGAAACAAAAACCAAAGCAAACCAAAAACAAGACAACTATACTGTACTAGCACATTTATTTAAATGAGATAGTGTATTTTAGTTTTGATTGATTTATTCATAATAAGTTTAAAATTTTGATGTATTTTTTGTTTCTTCCAGTATTTCTGGTTTATTCTTGGTTTTGCTTTTTATTTGCTTGTTTATAATATTGGGACAATACTGTAGATTACTGTTTTATGGCCTTTAACTTCTCAGTACAATTTGAGAATGTTTCCATCTCAATAAATAATCTTCTAATATATATATATATATGTATATTTTTTGTAGAGACAGAGTCTCACTTTATCACGTTTGGTAGAGTGCCATGGCATCACACAGCTCACAGCAACCTCCAACTCCTGAGCTTAGGCGATTCTCTTGCCTCAGCCTCCCGAGTAGCTGGGACTACAGGCGCCAGCCACAACGCTGGGCTATTTTTTTCTTGCAATTTGGTCGGGCCCGGGTTTGAACCCACCACCCTCGGTATATGGGGCCAGTGCCCTACCTACTGAGCCACAGGTGCTGCCCCTAAAATATTTTTTGACGAAGATATTGATCTTGTGTATATTACAGAGTTAATTTAAGCATTAACCTCGTAAGAGACATTCAGTATGTACTGACTTTTTTTATTATAAAGACACGTAAAATTATAATAGAACATTTAAAATAAAAAATGTGTTTATATTGTCATGGTTTAAGGCAGAGAACAGAAATCCGCTAGTCTTTGAATAATGATAGTGCCAAGTATACACAAATGAAGGTTGGCATTTTTACTGTTCATCTGAGTAGATGGCAGATGCTTGAGTCTTAAATGCCAATACTTCCTCTAAAATTTAGTTTAGCATTTTCCAAAAGGAGGCTCCTTAAAAAACTCATTCCAGATGTTCTGAGATGACAGTTACATTAAGAGTTATATATGTAGCATAAAACTAGTAAGTTAGGGGAATACTGGCTCTTATAGCTTCCTCTTTACATAGGCATAGGTTCATAATGCCCCGGCTCAGAGAAATCCTGCAGAAAAGAAACTCATTTACTCACGCTTAGCACACTATTTTCCAAAGTTTTCTTTTCTTTTTGAGACAGTCTCAAATTCTGTTGCTCAGGCTAGAGTGCACTGGTGTCAACCTAGCTCACAGCAACCTCAAACTCCTGGGATCAAGTGATCCTCCTGCCTCAGCCTGGGACTCAGGGGATCCTCTGGCCTCCACCTCCCTGAGTGCTAGGATTATTAGGTGTGAGCCACCACACCCAGGCTTCTTCAAAGTTTTCTGACCATGGCACCCTTCCCTTTGTTCCTTAAAAAGAACACATTGAATTTTGATTCAAAAATTTTTACTCTGGCTGGGCGCTGTAGCTCCCACAAGTAATCCCAGCACTCTGGGAGGCCGAGATTGTTAGATCGCCTAAGGTCAGGAGTTCAGACCAGCCTGAGCAACAGCGAGACCCTGTCTCTAAAACATAGCCTGGCATTCTGGTGGGCACCTGTAGTCCCAGCTATTCGGGAGGCTGAGGCAAGAGGATGGCTTGAGCCTAAGAGTTTGAGGTTGCTGTGAGCTATGACACCATAGCACTCTATGAAGAGTGACAAAGATACAATTTCCCCATCCACAGAAAGGACTCTAAACAGAATCTACCACCTACGTTGCTGCAAGGATTCAATGAAATGATTAATAAAAAGAGCATATCATGGGTCTGACCCATAAGTCATGCTTAATAAATGTGCTATTTTTAGGGATATTTTTATTCCTTTGAGTAGATCATTGTACTTTTCTGATCTTTATTTTTCACACATAGAGTAGAAAACATAATCTTATTGTGAAGCCTTCAAAACTCTTAGCTAACCTGTAGTCCCAGCTACTTGGGAGGTTGAGGCAAGAGTTTGAGGTTGCTGTGAGCTGTGACGGCATAGCACTCTACAAGGGCGAAATAGTGAAACTGTCTCAAAAAAAAAAAAAAAACCCAAAACCAAAAAAAACCCCAAAAAACAACAAAACAACAACAACAACAAAAAACCCCAACTCTTAGCTAAGGCAAAAAAGGCATCAAAGTAATCCTCAAATGAAACCAAAGAACTGTAAGATAGTGTGTACCAAACTAATTTATACAAAATATTACATTCATCTTCTAGAATCCTTTTGTTTCCATTTAGAAGTTTTGCATCATTTATATTTTTAAAATCTGATGCTTCTTGTCCTCCATGGCCAAATGATTTATCAGGTGGCTGTACCGTGACTGGTCAGTCTCCTACTCTGGTCAGGCCAGTTCTCCAGGGGATCAGGGCCTTTCTGCACGGGTTGCTTCTGCTTGCCTCAGGGGGAGAGCTTTGTGTAAAAACAGTGAAACAGCTAAGTAACAATTTGCCTTCAGCGCAGCCATGTGGTATAGTGAGACTCAGCATGATGTACTGTAAGGAACACTGGCTTCCATGTTTTAATCTGGATCCTAATCTGATGTCTTCCATTCACCACGGTTCCACAAGCTATGTTCCTATGGAAATGATTTAATCTCTGAGTTTTAAGTTCTTCACATAAAGAACATTCATCCTCTTCCTTCTTAGGCCTTTATGAACACTAAATGAGATAATGTGGTGGAAAGTATTTGAAAACTCTAAAGTGCCATATAAGCAGAAGGAAAAATACCATATTTTATTTCAGTTTCACTGTGGAGGTTGGGAAGGGCACATATTCCCCAAAGGAAGACATTGGTATATAAAATCTATGACCTATTCAAATCATACAGTTAATCACAGAAGATTTGATGGCTAGAATAGGGTCCTTTGAACATTTCTTTGAATAGGAAATCTTCAAGACAACACCAGAATTCCCCAATTTATTTTATTTTTAAAATTGTGTTTTCTTCACCCCTTTCATCATCTTGCTGTATTTCTGTCACTGCAGGACCATTCCAAACTGGGTCTACTCTGTTGATAACAAAATGTCAAGTTACCTAGCAAGTATAAGAACCCAAGTCATGTAGCCCAGGTGAGTGCAATACAAAGAGCTTTGACTTCTAACGACACTCAGAATCAACACTCCCTCCCCACAGAACCAGGAAGACCAGGACCTGAATACCTCTTTCAAAAGCAAGAGGTCTGTTGGCTTGGGAGATCCAAGGCTAAAATCTGTCTTAATATAACCTTGGTGTAAATGACCAAATTTGAAGCCCTCCAATCAGAGCAAGCCAGCATTCCAAATCCTTACCTTTATCCCCCAACCCCTTAAAACTTGCTCCAGACCCCAAATTGGAGAGACAGATTTGAGCTCCATCTCCTGTCTTTTGCTGGCCAGCCTCCCAATAAAGTCTGTCTCTTCTCAATTTGGTGCCCTAATATTGACTTCTATGCACTTTGGACAGTGGGCTGTCTTGCTCAGTAACATTTCTTCACTGTACTCTAGAGAATGTCTGTAAAGTTAAGGAAATCTATGAGAAGTCTGTGGTGTTTAGTGTAAGAAATGTACCTGTATTATAATTTTTTAAATAAAGTCTTTTTAACTATCATGAAGCCTCTTCCTTATCACCTTATCAATTTAGAACAGAAAATCAATGAAAACATTTTCTTTCTGAATTTTCTCTGCTCACTAATTACCTCTGTTTTAAAGCAGCAATAAATGTTGCTAGTAGATGATAAGCAAGAGCCGGTCAGTAATCCTGGCACTTTGGGAGGCCAAAGCAGGTGGATTGCTTGAGCTGAGGAGTTCGAGATCAGCCTGAGCAAGACCCGGTCTCTACGAAAAATAGAAAAAACTAGCTGGGCATTATGGCAGGTGTCTATAGCCCCAGCTACTTGGGAGGCTGAGGCAAGAGGATCTCTTGAGTTCAGGAGTTTGAGGTTGCTCTGAGCTACAACATCATAGCACTCTAGCCTGGAAAACAGAGTGATACAGAGTGTCAAAAAAAAAAAAAAAAAAGAAAGAAAAGAAAAGAAAAGAAAAGAAAAAAAAGAGCTTTGAGCAAGAAAAGAAACTTTTTATCCAAGGTATGTGAACCCTTAGGTCTAAAAAACCATTGAAATGTATCAGCAATCACATCTTACTTCCTCCCCTTTACACTCCCCCACTAAATAATTAACCTCTTGAAGCCATTTCCTAAGCGGGCTCTGGATTAACAGACACCAACTAGCCATAAAATGCCATATGCTGGACACCATAACTCATACCCTATGGTTCAACAGTATATAGCCAATCACTGATCAATGTTATTTCTGTGAACCAATGAGAATTCCTGTTAAACCATTTGCTATCAGCCCACTCCTTGCCCCATTTTGCCTCTAAAAAATCTACTTAAATAAAGGCTGAATGGAACCTTCCCCAAGGAAACTTGAAACTGTGTTCTGGGCAGCTGTCTTCACTTGGGCTCCAGTGAACTCTTTAAAATTATACTGTGTGCCTCTACTTCTTCCTTTAGGTAGACAGCTTTAAGCAAATAATTCCGAAAAGATATAATGTAGTGTAGTGGTTAAAAGTTCTGGCTTCAGAGTGAAACATGATCTGGGTTTGAATTTCACCTGTTTTGTTTTTGTTTTTTTTCTAGCTCTATGAACTTAAATGAAATTCTTAGCTGCTATGAACTTTAGCTTCCTTCTCTATAATATGGAGATAATGACTAACTTCAGGCACTTGGACTTTGTTGGGGCTCAAGACATAACATACCCCTAACTATGACAGCAGGAGACTAGAATATGCCGCTCCCAAAATACAGCAGAAGCTCTGTAAGTTGACCACCCACAGGACTATAACAAACTAGTTAACATAAGGAACGGAACTAGGTCTACTGTACTCATCCGTACATGTGGTGGTGTCCAGTCTATGAAAATTAGGTCAACTTAAGGAGGTGGTCAACTTGTGGAGCTTCTACTGCAGTTAAGATTTCAGTAAGTATTAGATATTGATGTTATTATTATTTCACAAAAAAGCTGAGAATTTTCCTTAGAAATACTAAGGAATAATTTTCAGTGTAGGTTAGGTAGAAAGTCAGTTGCCCAGAGTAGCATGAACCAGGTTCTAGTTCCCTTAATTTTAACAAAAATGCTAAACTGAGCTTACACCAGCTGTTCGGTCCTTCTTTCCCCCAAAGAAACCCAGATCTTACAAAGAAAGACGTGCTATTCTGAATTTAAAAGTGTTCTCCATGAAGGCTGTGTTAACCAGTTCAATGAAAATATTTCACATTGTATATAAAACCCAGCACATTGTACCCCACGATTACATTAATGTACACAGCTATGATTTAATAAAAAAAGAAAAAAAATTATATTCTTCAGTATCACAGTACATTGTGGTGATAATAACAAAAGAATATTAAACTATGTTCATATATGATTTAATAGGTTTATCTAGAAATATAATAAATCTTTCAGTATATGAAAACAAAAAAATGCCCATACCATGCCTAGTCTATACTGTTCCCACCCATTTTAATAAATTGTTCTGTTGTATAAAATCTTAAAAAAAAAAAAAAAGTGTTCTTTCCTGAACAATTTTTAAAACCCTATCCTTTGCCGTCCATTCATAACAATACTAGGGGACACACGTACTCCTTCATATTAGGCCTGTACGGGCGCAGTTATGTATATTTCCAGTATCTAGTTTCCACTCTTCTGTCTTAACAGAACTGCCTGGGTTTGCTTTCTTGAGTTATTCCACTATCGTGCTTTTTCAAATAACTAAACTTTCATGACCTATTTGAGAAGCAACAGCTCTTCAGCATTAATTTTCACCTGTACTCTGTATAATGGTTTTTCTCAAATGTCTTCTTTTAACAAATTTTGAGTGGGAATAAAAAACAAAAAAATTTTAAGTACAGAGAAAATCTAACTTTTTAAATAACAGTATTGCCTTCATCATGTTGGTTTTTAAGACTTTTTTTTTTTTTTTTGAGACAAGGTCTTGCTCTCTCATTCTGGCTAGAGTATAGTGGAGTTACGATCGCAGTTCACAGCAACCTCAAAGTCCTGGGCTCAAGTTATCTTCCTGCCTCAGTCTCTCAAGTAGCTGGGACTACAAGCGTCTGGCACAACTTCTGGTTAATTTTTCTGTTTTTAATAGATAGGCGAACATCTGACTTTTGCTCAGGCTGGTCTTGAACTCCTGGCCTCAAGTGATCCTCCCACCTCAGCCTCCCAAAATGCTTGGATTATTAGTATGAGTCACTGTGTCTCCCCAAGATTATTTTTAAAAAGCAAACAACTTTTTAAGCCATATGACATTTTTATAATTAAAGTTATTAAAAAATTAAAAATTAATCCACACTAGGCTCCCTTACCTGTATTAAATACATATAGTGATTCATGAGCATTATATTTGAAAAGATGTAGGTTCCAATTTTGGCTGTGCTACCAACTAGTTGTATGACATTGACTTTCATCTCCCTAGACCTCAAGCTCTTCAACTTTGAAAAGACTAAACTCTTTCCTCTCTCAAATTTTATAATTATCTTTACTTTTCTAAAGTTTGTAGAAAAAACTGGGGATACATGACATTTTTTAAATGTAAAAGTTAAGAAAAGGATAAGTTAGTTTGAGATAGGTGATTACCAAAGAAACTAAGCCTTTAGTATTTCCTGACTATAAGTTTACACAGTATAGAAAGCACTTGAGAGGATTATAAGAGGAAATACAATTCTGGAAGATAGGCCCTAGGGAGTGATCTTAATGACTGAATCAAAGAGATGATGGTCTATTATTCCTTAGTAATGCTTGACCCCGAAACCAAAAACAAAAGATTCCTATAGGACGATTTTGCAGAAGTGGGTTTGCTGTAAGTGGGGTTGAATAGTGATTTGAGGAACCTGTACAAATCTATCATCAAACTGGAAAATATAGATTCAGCATTAATATGAAAAGAAAGATGAGAACTTGAAAATAAAAGCTGAAGCAGAAATGATCAAAATGATTGTCCAGAAATAAAAGATCTGTAATTAGCCTGATCTCCTCACTAGAAAAATGCATGAAATTTCTCTGCAACAAATTAAGAAAATAATTAACACAACAGTATTGTTTAGGTACAGAGAAAAATACCAGATAACAAGAATAACAATAGGCTCGACGCCTGTGGCTCAAGTGGCTAAGGCGCCAGCCACATACATCTGAGCTGGCGGGTTCGAATCCAGCCCAGGCCCACCAAACAACAACGACAGCTGCAACCAAAAAATAGCCGGGTGTTGTGGGGGGTGCCTGTAGTCCCAGCTACTTGGGAGGCGGAGGCAGGAGACTAGCTTGTGCCCAGGAGTTGGAGGTTGCTGTGAGCTGTGACGCCACAGCACTCTACCCAGGATGACAGCTTGAGGCTCTGTCTCAAAAAAAAAAAAAAAAAAAAAGAATAACAATAATAATAGTAAAGCTTTAACCAGTTTAACAATTGATGCAAATATGGAGTGAGTACATTTAAGTCTACATCAAAAAACTTGAATATGAGACCTGGTACTGTGGGTCATGTCTATAATACTAGCACTTTGGAAGGCCGGGTGGAAAAGTCACTTGAGGCTGGGCATTGAAGCCAGCCTGGGCAATGACAAGAGCCTGTCTCTAGAAAAAATAAAAAAATGTAGCTGTGCATGGTGGTTGGGCCTTCAGTCCTGGCTATGTAGGAGGCAGAGGCAGGAGAATTGCTTGAGCCTGGGAGGTTGAGGTTGCAGTGAGCTATGATGATGCCACCACCCCCAGCCAGGGAGACAGAGCTAGACCCTGTCTCACAAAGAAAAAAAAAAACAAGCAAATAAACAAAAAACCTCGCTTATGTTTTATATTCTGTGATAAGCTTTTCTAAGTTGTTTTGCTTACTGTAAGCATTGTATTTTGAACCCTGAGATATATGAACGAAAAAGATATTATTGCCCTTAACAAACTTACATGTATCCTGGTTTGAAAGGTAAAATTTAAAATAATTTGCTATCTTTATACTCCTAGATTTACAAACAATTAAAATAAAATATATAGGGAATGTTTCATAAATTACAAAGGAATTTATTTTCATCTCTTTTCATGACATTGAAGAACTAATTTTTATATTAACTAGCTTAAGCTAAAATTTTATTCATCATTTCAGATTTTCCTTAATAAAACTGGAAATCAATATTCAATAATCATGGGACAGTCAGTCCTCAATTTGGCCATTTAAAATGACAAGTAGGGGGCATTCTATTAGTAAATGGAAAGAATTATTTATAATATGGTGAAATATAGGAAATAAAGCAACACACAAAGGGCAACTCCCACACAACCTCCCAAAACATGTGCTAGAGGTTGAGAAGATCATGAAGGAACAAAGAAAGGTTTCTCCCTACATGTGCAGTGCATGAAGCCGTGTGATACCATCCTCTCACACAGTTGAGAGATTTCTGGTGAGTATAATGTAGCATTTAAAATGGCCATTTTGGCTTGGCGCCTGTAGCACAGTGGTTATGGCATCAGCCATAGACACCAAGGGTGGCCGGTTCAAAGCTGGCCCAGGGCCAGCTAAACAACAATGACAAATGCAGCAAAAAAATGGCCAGGTGTTGTGGTAGGTGCCTGTCCTCCCAGCTACTTGGGAGGCTGAGGCAAAAGAATTGCTTGAGCCCAGGAGTTTGAGGTTTCTGTGAGCTGTGACGCCACAGCACTCTACCTAGGGCAACATGGTGAGACAAATAAAATGGCCAATTCCAGAGCATAAAAAAAAAACATGGGAATTTCTGATTTTCCATTCTTAACATCACTAAATTTCAAAACAGTAGAGATGAATTTCACCAGAAAAATGTTAATATGATTTAGTGTAGTTCTGAATTGCAGATATAAAGAAAGCATTTCATATGAAAGTCCAAAGAATCACATAATCAGAGAAACCTAATATTTAAAATTCCATATATTTAGTATGTAAAAATAAGATGTACAGTAAGTTTTTTATTTAATTTATTATTTAACTCCAAGTTTATTTTCAAGCAGTTCCCTACTTTCTCACTAGGTCCTTCAACATAGCATCACTGAACTTGTGTGCTTAAAAAAATGCAAAATCGTAAAGCCATATAAAGATGTGTTTTCCAGCTGAAACTTACACATTTGCTTTGAGCTCTGAGTTCCTATCGATCTGAAAGGAATGGATACATAGCATCTATCTTTCACATAAATGAGCCAGCCTAATAGAGTGCAGCTTTTTTCTTTTTCTCTGTTAATTTCTATTCATTTGGGGGGAAAAGAATACTGTCACTAATATA
The DNA here is from genome assembly GCA_963574355.1 of Loris lydekkerianus. NCBI lineage: Eukaryota > Metazoa > Chordata > Mammalia > Primates > Lorisidae > Loris > Loris lydekkerianus. The sequence goes on from CAUYPK010112942.1 coordinate 51,708, forward strand.
AGTAGCCTTGTTAACGTAAATTCATAATTGGCGAGCAAAGTTACATAATCAAATCTGTGTTCTTTCAACTCTTTGGTGCCCTCATGCTGCCCCCTGCTGCCCAGTGTCCACACTTACTGAAAATTATCCCAAACTTTCATCTTTTTCTACTTCTCTTTACTCTCTGGGTACAAACTTACCTGGCCAGATATCCAGACCATTGGAGTTGTCATCTACAAAGCCAATGTTTCAATAGGATAATATATGAAAGAGGTAGATCTCTCCTATTTATGCCTTTACCACTTTCTGGCCAGGTAAGCATTTGAACTGGAGTTCTGTGGGCAGTGACTGATAGCCAGATTCCCTAGTTTGGGGTCCCAATCCTTCTCTCTCCTGGTTCCAAGCTATGACAATGGGCCACCTCTCTCCTACTTTGCAACCCCTGCGTGTTATGGCTACTCTCTATCCACTGGACTTCAAGCTACATCTCCAAATGTCACATGTTTTCGTCCCTCCTTGTCTTATGTTCACCTCACACTGCTTTCTCAATCTGGAATGTCTCCTCTCCATTTCTACGAGATGTCCCAAAGGTCATCCATAAAGTCGCCATCTACAGGGGAATTATAGCTAAATATGCATTTACAAAATAGTCATTACAAAATTTTACAAAGAGTTGTCCTTGAAGAGAAGATTTTGTAAATAAAGGCACATTTAGCTACAATTTCCCTAAGTAAGGCAACTTTATGGGTGACTATAGGGACATCTAGTGTATGTTGAAAGTCCACCGGTCCTTCAAGGCTCCAGTCCATAGCTGTCTTCTCCATGAAGTTTATTTACTACAATTCCCACATGCTTCTCTTTTTCAGTTCTGTCTTTAATCCTTTAAAGCTCAGCACAATGGGGTTTTTTAGTCTAATGTAGTAGAAGTTCAATAAAGGTTTACCTAATGAGTGAAAAGCAGATAATAAAGAAACCTAATTCTTGGAAAGGCTATCTGACTCATTGATTTGTAACATAGTCCCTGGAGAAGTAAAGGGAGCCTCTTTAATACTGCAAAATCCATATACCTGAATGGGGTGATCCTTTTAATTCCCATCATACTGTGTAAGGCCTATTTTGATCTCTGAAAATCAGCTGTGCTTATGAACCAATGAACTTAGAGCACATATTGAGTACTAATGGCAAATGCAGCACTTGAAAGTGTTGATTCATTATATTCTCACAACAGCCTGGTGAGGTGAAGTATTATTACCTTGTAATATAGAAGAGGAAACTGGAGGGTCTGGACAATTAAGGAACTGGCCCAAGGTTATCAGGCAGTAAAAGGCAGTGCTGGGAACTAAAAACAGATCAGTCAATTCTGGAAGTTAAAAAATCTTGTCAATAGGCCAGGTGTGGTGCCTATAATCCTAGCACTCCAGGAGGCAGAAGCTGGAGGATCCCTTGAGCTCTAGAGTTTGAGACCAGCCTGAGCAAGAGCAAGACCCTCTCTACTGAAAATAGAAAAACTAGCCAGGCATTGTGGCAGGTGCCTGTAGTCCAGCTATTTGGGAGGCTGAGGCATGAGGATTGCTTGAGCCCAGGAGTTTGAGGTTGTTGTGGACTATGATGGTACCACAGCACTTTACCCAGGACAACAGAGTAAGACTCTGTCTCAAAACAAAAGCAAAAACAACCTTGTCAATAGAATAACCCTTTGAATTGAGACCACATACTCAGTGAAAGCCACAAGGGAGATTAAGTCAAGTTATCTGTATAAGCTACAAGAGTTGATGGTCCTGCAAGACAGAATGTGAAGGAACATGGCATTCTGCCAAGTTCAAAAGTCTCTAGATGTAAAAGACAGTTACTTATCCTCAAAGATTAAGAAGCGCAAAATCCAAATATTTGTCAATGGATGTAGCTACTTGTGTGGGGATCATAGATTCCAATCTGACTTGAAAATAAGTAAAGATGTGTCTCAACATCTAAGGCAAGTAAGCCTTGAGAATACCCTTTTTTCAAATACAGTGAATATGAGACTCTGTCTCAAAAATAAAAATAGGGAGTCAAATACAGCGAACATAAATAAGACTCAAAATATCCCATCAATGTCTCAGATAAGGATCTAGTCATGCTCCAACCAAAATCTCTGCTCATCAAAAAACATCAACAAACTGAGAAGCAGACCAAAAATTTACTTGGGAAGGCAACACCCAAAATTGGTAGGACATACTGTCATTTTAACATGCAAGCATTTTCCTTTTTTTTTTTTTTTTTTGAGACAGAGTCTCACTCTGTTGCCCTGGGTAGAGTGCTGTGGCATCTTTATAGCTCACAGCAAATTCACACTCTTGGGCTCAAGCGATTCTCCTGCCTCAGCCTCCCACATAGCTGGGACTACAGGAGCCCATCACTGTCCTGGTAATCTTCCTAGTTTCAGCAGAGATGGGTCTCACTCTTGCTCAGGCTGGTCTCGAACTCCTGAGCTCAAGCAATCCACCTACTTCAGCCTCCCAGAGTGGTAAGATTACAGATGTGAGCCACCATGCCCAGCCCATGTAAGCATACTTTAATCCCAGAACAGTTTAGAAAATCCTGTTGAAAGCACAGTTACGTTTCTTGGTGGAAATAATTGCACTGGTTAAGAACATTTGACCTAATAGAGTAAAAGGTCAGCCGATTAGCCTTTTAAGTAGAACTCCTAGTAAGTTTACATGTAGTATTGAAAGATTAAAAAGAATGTAAGAATCACCATATTTAGAAGTTATATCCATCAGATCCATAAGACTTCCTTAACTTTTTGAAAATATTTACCAAGTGCCAAAGAAGGCAACCATATGTAGTAAATCTATAAATTCAGTGTAGAAAGTTGGGAGGTGTTTAGTTAAGTAATGCTGCAAATAAGATCAGATATGATTTAAAGGACCATGATTTGTAAAGAAAATAAGATTTATAAACTAAATTTAAAAACATAAGGAAGAACTACTGTTGAATATGTGACTTAAATTTTACATATGTATTTTTTGAAATTCAAAATAATTTCTGAATGGCCTTTCAATATACAAGACTCCCTCTGAAGGGCACCAGGAACTCATAAACAAAGAACAGTTGTAGCACTCTCTTACTTCTAGCCAAAGTTTGAGTTCATTAGGCTGTCAACTAACTGCTTTACTCACCAGAACTGGTTTGACTGTCTCATTATTTTTTATGTAGGTTCAGACCTCCTTCAGTGCTTAGGAAATGGACTACAGCTGTCAAAAGTTGTAAAGAAATAACAGGACCAATCTACTGATCCTCCCAAATTTTTGGTTTGGTGCCTTCCTTCAAGATCCATTAGGCTGCTCATGTAATTCAGCAACCCTAGCTGCATATTAGAATACCACGGACAACTTTTGGAAAATACTTATACCAAGATTCCATTTAGACCAATTAAATGAGGATCTTTTAGGATGGGGCACAGGCATTTTGTTTTTGTTTTTGTTTGAGATGGAGTCTCACTCTGTTGTCCTGGGAGGAGTGCCATGGCATCATCATAGCTCACAGCAACCTCAAACTCTTGGGCTTAAGCAATCCTCTTGCCTCAGCCTCCCCAGCAGCTGGGACTACAAGTGTGCGCCACCATGCTTGGCTAGTTTTAGTAGAGACAGGGGTCTCACTGTTGCTCAGGCTTGAGCAGTCCCCCACACTGGTTTACCAGAGTGCAGGTGGATAACATGTGTGAGCCAAATCTGGCTGGCATCTTGTTTTTAAGTTTCTGAGTGAGTTTACCTACAAGCAGAATTGAGAACTGTTGGCATAAGAATGTAAGCCTGCCATGGTCAGAAGGATCCAGAGATGTTCTGGACCACCACTATTTGATATAACTTTCTGCATTCATATGAATTTTCCATAAATCTGTGATTTTCATTATGGCAACTATGAGTCAGATGTAGGAAGCAATGGGCAACCTGAAATGTGGATAGTGTAACTTGAGAAACTGAATTTTTAAATTAATTCAAATTTAAATATACATAGCCACCTGTGGCTAGTGACTTCTGCATTGAACAGCACAGTTCTGAAGTTTTAGGGGCATATTAAGTGATCTGATTCTATTATTAAATAGGTGCTGAATGACTCTTTGATACTGGGTCCCACAAGCTCGAATTGACTACTCATGCCTCTTTGGGGCACTTCATACAAGTTCCTTGACCTTCAAGTGGGATGGTAAGATAGCATGAAGCTTATATTGGCTTCAGAGAATAGCAAGGATACTGAATCTGCTGGGGTATTTTTCTCGTTAATGTTGGCAACTCATTTCTTGAAAAATGAGCAAAGGCCTTCAGAACTAAAATTTCTCAAGTCTCATAGCTTAATAATGGAGCAGTAAAGCAATTAAACCCTTGAAAAGGGTCCTCTTCACTCCTTGGCATATTATAGTGTTTTTCAACGGGGGGTTGTGACCTCTGTCTTGGAGGATGGAGAGTTTCCAGTGGACTGGAGGAGTGGCCTGAGTTTCAGAGCTAAATATAGGTCATTGGCATGGCAGCCTCACTTTCTCTGTCTCATGGATACTATGTCCTATTAATGAATCTGGGGCGTTAGTGGTTGGTGGGATTAAAGTCGTGGAAAAAAAAAAAAGCAAAAAATGTCTCGGACACAGAAGCCTTTTTCAGATGGGACTTGATATTGAGCAAAGCTAAATTCTATTTTTAACTATTTAAAAAAATTACTCATAAAGTATAGATTGCTGTTTAAAAAGAAAAGTTAAAAAAAAAAAAAGTGCATGCATGGATTGTTGGCAAGTAAATCTCAAATATGATACTAATGCTGAGTACAAAGAAGAATCTCCTTTCAGGTCACTTTCTCTATGAGGCCTGACCACCCTGTTTAATATTTTGATGTATACTTATTCATTATATTTGCCAAATGCTAAATGATACCTCTTAAAATGTTTGTGATGCATACTTCAAAGCAAAAATATTTATCGTGGCAGGTATCACTGGGTTCTCTAGAGTGGCTTTTCAAAGTGTTAAAGTGAGGCCCCTGGACTAGAAGCATCAGCATAATCTGGAAACTTGTTAGAGATGCAAATTCTCAAGCCCTTCCACAGACCTAGCAAACCAGGAACTCTCAGGGTGGAGTCCACCAATCGGTTTTAATAAGCCATCCAGGTGATTCTAGGGCACAGTAAAGTTTGAGATCCACTGATCTAGAGTACAGCAAATCTCTCCTTCATCCTGGCAAATGTCACAGAAGGGTATTTATCCCAAAATTGATAAAGACCAAAACATTTCAGTACCTAGAATTGACCTTGTAAGTTGTGAAACAGAAGCCAATATTCCATTTGGGCCTACTGTTATAAATGATGAATTTATCCACTTCAACAAGGCCATCCTTAATCTCTAGTCTCTGATATTTTTCCCCCTGTAAATACTCAATTCCTGAAAGAATTTTATGAGATGTTCCTGAAAAGATGAGTTGCAATACAAGTGTACCTCAAGCAAATGCAAGATAGAAAATTTCATATATATATGACTGATTATTAGATTTATAAAATAATAAGTTCACTAGAAGATTCAACAGCAGTATCATAAGGTGCTCTTAAAATACATGTCAATTTACAGAACACCAATTTACAAATATTTAATGGGATGATACAGAAGAGGAAGTAAGTACATAGTTTCTGATTTCAGATTTCCCAAGTTCAAACCTTAGCTTTCTCATTTACTGTGTGATGTGGGCCAAGCCTCAGGTGTGTAAACTTCTGTATGCCTCATTTTCTCATCTGTAAAATGGGCATAATAATTGTCCTATCTCCAAACTTTGTTAAAGGATTTTAAGAGACAGTATTGTAGAAGTAGCATTTAGGCTAGCGCCTAAACAACAGAGTAAGTCCTAATTAAATGTTACTGTTTATTGTGTTTTAAATTAGCCCACCAGGGACCAGTCTAATCATTATGAAAACAGATATTAATGTTTGATCTTTCAAGGATATGTACACAAAACAGTTAAAGTTTATACAAAGTAAATAAGAGCTAATGATATTGAGCACCAGATACTCACCACCCTTTTATGTGCTCGCCCCTGGCCAAACCAATCAAGGTCATTTCAATTTCCTTGTCAGTGACTGGGTTAGGTATGAGCATGCCCTCCGAACCCAGCCAATGAGCTATAAGGAACAGTATGCTGGACAGCTTCTGGAGCAGGAATTATTCCCTTATAAAACAATGAGTAAGAAGAACTCTCCTCTCTTTGGAAACTTTAATATTAGGCCATGATGCCTGGATCTGCAGCAGCTGTTATAGGACTGTGAGGAACAACACTACTGACATTATGGCAATGTAAAAGTATGGAACCTACCAAGGTTGACGACAATGTTGAGATCTTTAAACAACAAAACCTAAAACTGACTTCCTTCCCAAATACTAATTAGTTGAAAAAATAAATGTCCTTAATTTTTTTTGCTATTATCAGTAGGGTTCTACGTTGGTATGAAAGCAAACTAAGTGATGGAAGTATAGATTAATTGCCTCTTTGACAAAATAATTTGATGGCTTTATTCCTGAGATCATCCTAAACATATGGAGAATCTTTAATAAATAGTTCCTTCTCCTTTGATTCATCTGTATAGAAAGAACATCAGTCTCAATTTCCTGTTCCATAACTCATGTGCTTAACTAATTAGCCATTAGCTAAATGTCTAATCATATTGTCTTCATAAATTACAATGTTTTTATTTTTTAAATATCTGATATATATCACTAGAGATTATTACAGAAGATTTTAAAATTAAAATATTTTAGTTCTAAAATAACACTTTAATACTAACTGTATTTCCCTGCTTAATCTTTTAAGTTTATATTTACATTGATATTTATTTCATGACGTGACTAAAATATACAAAATAAGGCTCTATGGTGTTTTTTAAAAGGTTTTCATCAAATAGGCCTCACAGGGACATGCCCCAAACTCCTACCACCTTGCAATAGGAATTTACACTAAGTAATCACCTACATAGCATCTATTTGAGCTATATCTAAAATTTAAGAGCTATTTTCCCCTCATTATGTGAGTGTTTGGTGCCTAAATGATGGTCCTTCAATGGAAGAATAGGTGTCAAATCCTATATTAATAGATTTAATTTAAATTATCTTTTACTCCAGAAATTTTGGCTGGCCTTCACTCCCAAATGGAAACCTCACACATCTAAGACCTTAGATTTAAAATACCTTTACAACTTTGTACCATATTGGACTATAAACTCCAATTAGAGCAGGAATCCTTGTCTCTTTTTCTTAATAGTACATCCTAGCTTCTTATCACAATAGCACCTAATAGACTGGGGGGGGGGGGGGGATCTAGACTAAACCCTCAAATAAAAATGATTGTTCAACAAATCAAGTATAAAATATTCCTTTATCTTTGTCATAAGGAAACCATTTTTGTGAAAGCATAAATCTTGGCTTTAATTTTGCCTTTAGATTCTCCATTTGAGAATCATTTTGGAAAGATCAAAAAACAAAGTCATCGCACAAACACCCATTTTGTAAACTATTTTCCCCTTCTCTTCGCAAAACCACGCTGAGGACAGCAGTGTATCTGCATAGTCTTATGGATATAGCGTAGTCCTAGCAATACGTCTAGGAAGCAGAGGTTAATATGCCCAAGAAGTAGGTACAATGGAAACATATAGCACAATTTCAGGTCTCTATTAAACTTGGCTTCAGAGGTAAAATTTTTCCTTCTTCCAAAAAAGTTAATTCCAAGATAGATTAGATTAATCCTGGCTAGTATTTTCAGCATTTTCCATTAGGTCATCTAAGTATCTCTAAACGTTTCTTCCCTTTGTTATCTCGTCCTACCATTACCCATTACCTGATGGGTTTGGCTAACCTGAAATTTCTTCAATCTTTAGCAATACTAAGGAATACAAATTAATAAATTGGGAAATTATATTAGTGCATTATGGGTCTTAATATAATTTTCAGTTCATTTCTGTTGCTGACCAAGTTCCATAATTTCAAGCACACTTTTGTTCTTCTGACATTGTTCATCGTTTTGAATTTAATTTACACATTTTCCATGTCTTTGGAATCATTCTTCTTTCTGCAACCTGTTTTTTGGTCATTTCCCTACTCCTCAGCCCCTCCCTCCATCAGAGGGATGGGCTGGATGAAAAAATGATATGACATTTTAATACAGCCAATTTTGCTACTTGCTGCTATCTCTGATAAAATCCTATGCGAGAATGAAAGTAGTTCTTAATTGTTGACTGAAATGACATTTGGGGATTATTTAAAAATAATTTTTTATTGTCCATCGTCTAGCAACTGCTACCATGAAAAACTGAGTTAGTTTTCTATATGCTAAATTTAATAAATACAGGATTTTTAATGACAAAAGCATAGTTTATTATAATAGTTCTAATCATAATCACACCAAACTCATAAACTAAATGTCTATAAAAATGTTATCAATTAAAAGAAATTAATGACCAAGGAATCAAGAGCTAAAAATGAAGCTCAAGGTGGATTTTAAAATGGAGAATAATATAAAACAGTGAATTGCTTTTGCCTCATAGATTTAAATCTCCTTACTTACAGAGTGATATAAAGGTCACATATAAAAGAACCTATTTAATATAAATATCTGTGGATGATTTTAAAGAGTGAAGATTTAACTATATGAGTTACTTCATAATCAATGATGTAATAGGCAATCACGTAGAAGAACAAAGAGCATTGCATAGCTACATATGGACTTCATAGCATCAGTTTGTTTTTAAAAAGGGGGTTATGTTGTACAAACATTTTAATTTTCAGAGATTAAATAAAATGAAAAATATCACCACTCTGAATAACAGAATATCTCAGTATTAATTGTGTTGAAAAGTATATTTAATTTGGTAGGTCAACTTCAGAGAACTAAACTCTCCAGAATAACCAGAGGGTTAGACAATATAGTTACACCTGCAGTGGTCCCTTCTATAAATAATCTATAATGTCAAAAATCAGTCTTGATGGAACATTCACATTTTACAAAGGGATAAAAATGTTACGATGAACATTTTCTAATTTTTATAGCATACTATGAACAAAATAGGCATAATACATAATTATTTTTGAAGTTCAAGGAAAGAGATATACAGATAGATTATAGGGACACAAAATCACAAATACCATCTCTAGTCATTTTCACACATTCTTTTGCATCAAAATGTTAAATGATTAAATAGTGAAATGAGTATTTATGTATTTAAAAGTGAATAAAAATACTAAATAATATTCCTGAAATGTTTACTTTTTCAAGAAATAATCTATTCCTCCAAATACAAAAGTAGTCTAGGGCACTATTTCAGTTGTTTTTATTAAATTTGGCAAAATCATGTGTTTTAAGGTCCAATTACTCCCACTTTCTTTTGGAACTAAGGACATACTACTACCTTCATAAACAACTAAAATGTTTACAGAGACCAGTAAGAGCTATGTCATATCGTAACACATTTTTGTTCTTAGGAGGCTTTGGGCCTAAATCCCATGTTCTCTAATCAGATAACTCTCAATAAGAACAAAGATGGAAACGATATAATACTGCATTTAGAGATATGAATATCAAAAATTTAAAGTTAAAAGAAATTGTGTACATATGCCTGAAAAATTATCTAATTCCAAAATATTTGCTCTTTTTTAAATAAGGCTACCTGTAAATTCAATTTTAATATCGTTTCAAAACTAAGTCAATCAACGATGCAATAAAGTAGGCATTATTTTATGATACACTACTAGAAAATTCTCAGGAGCAACTTGGAATAGTTATTTAAGAAATCCCTCGGTTCAAAATGAAATTCAACTTTTACAATGTTCAGGGAACTAAAACTCAAATGTTTTATTAAATTGAAAACTGATTAAGACGTATGATTTGTAACAGAAGGAAAATACAAAATGCTACTGAGGAAAGAGAAGAAAAATTGGCTGTTGATTATTGAAGAATTGTGATATAGAGATAATAAATCAGATCAGATAAAACACAACTGCAAACTGCATGCCTCTCCCCAATGTTCCCTGGATTGGCTGTGACAACATGTCCGCTCTCCTCATAGTTCACAGAAAACATTTAAATAACACAACGGAATATTTCTACTGACCAAATTGAACTTTCTTTAAGAAAATAAAAGGATAAGAGAATAGATCAAATCTTGCCCCACCTCTTTTTTTCTTCCTTTTTTCTTTTAGTGAAACTGACATAAATTGTTGAGGAGCACTACAGCGCCACCAACACAGATCAATGCAAAACAAAAAAGATCTCCCACCGTGTGCAAAAAGAAAAAAAAATTAGAAAAATGCCAAAAATTACAAAATGTCTCCCAAATGTACCTTTTGGAGAACAACAAAGATAGATTTGGAAAGATTATCTAATGAAGAGATTCAAAGAAATAATATTATATAGACTATAAGTTTAGATCTGATCAGCAAATAAAAGATCCACTATTTGGTAACAGCCATAACTTAATATAAACCGGGTTATGTCAACCTCCACCTTCATTATACCAAGGGCAGCTTTCCTGTAGTTTGTATCCAAGTAATCCATCAAGAGAACCACAATAGGTCTATTTTTTAAAACTACATCCATAGTTTGCCTTCTTACAATTTAGTCCTGGACAAATTAGGCAATACACAATTTTTATAAAGAGGATATGCACATATTTGGCATTACCAACATTGCTGGCACAAAACAAGTCCATCTTGAAACATCCGAGTTCCTCTGTAGTTCACAGTAATTAAAGTATTATGCATATTATAAGTATATAGCTTTAATAATGAGAAAAAAAGACTATGTTTTTTTTCTTTTTTGCCTTTTGGTAAAAAAATTATCCAGACAAGATTAGGTGCAACGTGCAGAGATCAAAGCTAAAGAAGAAAAAAAATACAAAGATTGATTTTGTTAGAAGAAACACAATGAAAATCCTTTCTGATCTGGCGGCCCGTTCCAAGACTTAAGGACATCAATGTTTAAAATCACAAACTTACCCTTAGTGTAGGCAAAGAAGAAGGCAGTTCTTGAAAAAAAATTGTAACAATATAGGCTGGAGACTTGTGTCCCTAGAAACAACAGCCTCCAGGCAGCATATGGGTCTTCCAACATCTTTAAAATACTGGGTAAATAAAAAGTAAGACTTTCTTCCATGATCGGTGGTTGGATGGGGTGGCTTCCCCCAGGATCGGAGGGCGTTTGGGGAAAATCGGAGAAATATCCACACAAGATTAAAAGCAGAGGAGGCAGCGGCAGCGAGAAGACTCTGGGGTTAACAACTTTGCGATGGCAAGCAGGCGCGCGCTGATTGGCTGGGAGGGCAGTGTCCTACAGACTGCTCTGTCCCCCGCTGCCCCCGCCTCCTGCAGCTCGGAAAAAAATGCAGTGTGTGTGCCATTTTACACTGGGCTTTTAAAAGCACAGCCACCCAAATGACAAAAGTCTAAGCCCGCTCTTAAGTGACACTGCAAAACAATAGCCCCCACGACTGCCTGTTAGCTTGCAGGGAAAAAAGGCTCTTGGAACATCCTTGGGCACAGGCTCGCTTCTTGTACGTGTGCACCCCCCCCCCACACACACACATAGATAATGTTTGCCTTTTAAGCAAATGGTTCTATCATTTGCAAAAACGTCGAGGTCGAATCTGGATGCAGAGGTGGCCATTTAAAAACTATTTTCACCCAAATATTTTTTTTTTTTCCTTTTTGGATCGGACATCGTGAAGATAAGCAAAAGAGGCCAGTCATCCTTGAACAAAATTCACGACTCCTTTAGCTCCCGAGATCATGAATGCCTCGGAAAAAAAACATTATTCGTTAGCCATCGTTACTACCATTGGTGCATAGAAGTGAAAGAAAATAATGAATTTGGTGGGTGAATGAAAACAATAGGCGGACTCCCGCTCCCCGCCTTCCGCCCCCCCCTTTAAAAACTGTTTCAAAAACCTTCACGGGCTGGCAGAATTCACCACTCTGCCTTACAAACAAAATGGCTGTGGCACTGAGTTTTTTTGGATCCTCCCACTGTGCCTCCTCCCGGACTCCAGGAAGTGGTAAAAATCCAAAGTAAATACCGTATTGAAAGTACATTGTGGAGTCTGAACTCGGGGAAAACCTTTTTCTAAGGGGGTCTTAGAAAGGTGCTGTCTTTTATTCGTATTTTTTAAATTGTTTTGAAAAGAACATCAATCACTAGAGATTTACTTGACTGTAATTTGAACTTCCTGCTTTACATATTTATAAGGTCTTTCACCTATCTTGGCAGGCTTTCAAATTCAGTGGGCTGGGAAATTTGATGCTCTGTCTCTGGGTGTGAGCTGAGTCAGGTATTTATTTGGTGGTTGCCACTGGGCTTTGAAATAAGGGCGACGTCTAAAACTTAAAAAAAAAAAAATTTAAACTAATGCAATACTTTGATTGCAAATGTAAAGTCAGGAAAGTCAGCAAATATTGAAATGTGTCAAATACTGCACGTATGTATTAACTGAACACATCCAGTGTAAAATTCTTTGCCAGCTAAATTTCTAATGAGCCAAAGATAGGATGGCATTTAAAATAATGGGTTGAAGAAAGAGGTGGGGAATTGCCTTAATTCTTCAGCTCTCTCTCTCACGTACTTTTTGGTCTGTTATCTTGCCTGGCATTTAATAGGGAATATTCTTCAAAGGTTATAGCTGGAATAGACTATAGGTAGTATAATTCATTGTCTAAAACAGGACATTCTGAGAGTGAAAGGATGTTACCAATTACAGGATGCCCAGAGTAAAACAGGGTCTGTCCAAACCAGGAGATAGAACTTAACTATGTATTTAGACAGACCTCCTTGAACTTTTGCCAGACAGGTCACCTGCAGCCACCGGGCCTAGACTAATTTAGACAGAATCTGAGCTAGACCCCTCTCTGAGCCACATCTGCTGCCCTGTGCTACTGTCAGCTGAAGTAGACAATCTGGTAGACTTGGATTCAGACATATTTAATGAACAACCATTATAAGGAAACTATTTAGATATACACGTCCATTATTCTGAGCCAAATTTGAGGACTGTGACCCGGAGCCACACCCAACAGGGGTTGAGCATGTAGACCCAAGGTGGTGGGGTTACAGTTTGGTTTTATACATTTTAGGGAGATAGGGGTTACAGGTGAGGTCATAAATCAGTAATACATGGAAGACACCCAGTGGTTTGGCCCCAAAATGTGGGGCATCTGGAAGTGTGGAGCTTATGGGTTATAGGTGGGTTTAAAGATTTTGGAGCTGACAATTGGCTGGAAAGAGGCTCTGTATAAAGGCCAGGAGTCAGCAAAAAGGAATGCTCAAGATAAAGGGTCTGTTAATTAGAGACAAAGTATCAGAGGGACTGAGTGGTTTGGTATTGAGGACCTATAGGGAGGTCTTGCACAGCCTTAGGCCTGTTAGTGAATCACAAAGGGCATCTCTGAGCAGGGGAGGGGGCCTGATAAAGCACGTCTGATCTCTCTCACGGCCAGCAACTCAGTTTTAGGGATCCTCTTGGTCAAGAAGGGGTCCTGTCTGTCAGCCGTTGAGGGGACAGCCTTAAGATTTTATTTTAATTCACAATATACACATACACATACTTTTTAATCTATAGATTATTCTATGCACTTTGCATAATAAGCATATTTTTGATTACATCTTTTCCTATGGGAGAATTTTCCTTGAAGTTTTTGAGACCATATTCATGATAATACATGATTTCAGGGCTTTTTGGTGGTTTGGGGGAAGTTTGTTTTTATTTTTGTTTGTTTTGGTAAAGGTAAAATGTAGAGTGAAATGTTGGCCATAGAAAGACACAGGATAAATAATTCTTGTGTTGTTTATTCAAATCGTTGTTGAGAACATAGAAGGTGCCAGGCATGATCTTGGTGCTACATATGTATTCATGAACAAGCAGATAGTTTTACCTCCTCCTTCATGGAATTCATAATCTAGTAGCAAGCAAACAAACACAGTTGACCTTTGACCAATGTGGGGGCTGGAGGTGTCAGCCCTTCAGGCAGTTGAAAATTTGCGGATAGCTTTTTTTTGACTCACTGAAAAAGGAATTACTAATAGCCTACTGTTGACCTTACTGGTAACATAGTCTATTAACACATATTCCGTATGATACATATATTATACACTTAATACATACTGTATTCTTACAACAAAGTAAGCTGGAAGAAAATATTAATAAAGTCATAAGGAAGAGAAAATGTATTTACTTATTAAGTGGAAGCACATCATTATTTTAATGGTCTTCATCCTGTTTCTTCACTTTCAGTAGCAGAGGAGGAAAGGGAGGAGGAAGAGCTGGGGTTGGTGCTGCTGTCTCAGGGGCAGTGGACGCAGAGGTCAAAGGGGAGGCACAAGAGGCAGGCACATTTGGTGTAACTTTTATTTTAAAAACATCATAGACAGGGCAGTGCCTGTGGCTCAAAGGAGTAGGGTGCCAGCGCCATATACCAGAGGTGGCGGGTTCAAACCCAGCCCCAGCCAAAAACTGCAAAAAAAAAAAAAAAAAAAAATATATATATCTATATATATATATATATATATAAATAACTAGACGCATTCAGTTCAAACAAGTTCTATTCACCAAACAACTCTAAATTACGATCAATTATGT
>CAUYPK010112943.1:0-24079 GCA_963574355.1 Loris lydekkerianus
AATGAGATGAAAGCTATGCTGATTAGTATGATGTAAGCACTCCAATCTGTACAAATAATCAACACACTGAAATGGGCATAAATGTATTTATGATCTATGTACAAAAGACTGAATTAAAAAAATAAAATTATATTTAAAAAATAAAAATAAAATTTCTAAAATGTTTTGACAAAAAAAAAAAAAAACAAACCTTTTCATGCCTATTAATTAATGTTACTATTTACTAAGAGCTTGAGAATGTGATGAACACTACTCCAAATACTTTGCATGTATCTGTTAACTAATCTAAGTCCCCTAACATTCCTGTGCAGGTGATCCCATTATTAGACTTACTTTCTAAATCAAGAAAGCTGAAGCACAGAAGTGGCGCAACACGTACAAGATTACAACTGTTTGCAACTTGGATTTGAACCCAGACAGACGGGTTCCAAAGTCCACACTCTCAAAATATTATGCAATGTGTTTCCTGTCAGTAAGACTATTGAGCCATTAATATGTTCTAAAGAAATTGTCCCAGGTATTTTAGCCAGACTAGTGGTTTTCAACTGGTGACAATTTTACCCCCTAGGGTACACTGGGCAATGTCTGGAGACAGCTTTGGTTGTCATAACGTGGGGTATGGGGATGTTATTGGCATCCAGGGGGTACAGAACAGGGATATAGTTAAATATCCTACAATACACAGTCCCCACAAGGATTTTCCCAGGCCAAAATGTTAGCAGTGCTGAGGTTGAGAACTGGACACGGGCCCATGAGATGAAGGTACTGTTAACATTTGCATAGTTAAAGATAAGGAAGTGGAGACTTTAGAGGTATGATACATTCTCCAAGAGTGTACCCAGGCCTCTGACTTCAGAATCCAATGGCTGACACCTCCCACTCTAGTGCTTCTTATGGGAATGATACATTCCCGCAGCATTTGATTGACTTTATAGAAACTTTGTATTTATAGGAAATTTGAAAAAATAGCATACTGCTAAGTCCTTCATTTAGATCCCTGATTCTTAGCATTTTCCCACATCTGTTTTTGCCATTCCTCTTCCAATCCCAATTCTTTCTTTCATTAGGGTGCCAGATTCCTAGCCAGACCTCCATGAATGATTATTAGAAGCAGTGGCAAAAGACCACAACCTGGGCATATTCCAAGTCATCAGAGCACCATGGACATCTACTAATCTGTTCAGTTGGCCTGACACCAGCCTTTTCCTTTTTTTACTTTTTTTCCCTCCCTGGACTTTTTTTGGAATATGTTGTAGATATGACATCACACGCATCTTCTATAAACAAGGACATTCTTCCACATATCTGCAATGCCATTATCACACCCAAGAAAAGTCTCAAATTACCTGGCAATGTGTTTTATGGCTGCATTCTCCCCTAGGTCAGGGTCTAATCTAAAGCACAAACCTTTCATTTGGTTGGTATGCCCTTTTAGACTTTTAAAAAAAAATCTTATAGACTCTACTACATTATGGATTTGTCTGGCTATGCTCACGGTTAGACTCCGATTCAATGTGTTCATGAGGGACCTTCCATGTTTTTATTGCATCACATCAGAAGGCACACGGTGGCACTTGGTCTCAGGGATGTTAGCTTTACCACCTGTATAAAGTGGTGGCTGTCCATCTCTCCAATGCCAAAGTACCTTCTGGAATTAGTACATGATTTGTGGGATAATACTTTGGGTCCATGTAAATATCCTGTCCCCCAAAATAGGAGAGATTGTTTCTATATACACTTGCCACTTTTTTAAACTGTGGGACTTTAGAGCGAGATAAAAAATAATCACTTCACTTTTTTAAACCTGAATTTCAATGGGAATGATAATATCTCCCTTCTAGGACTATGTCAAAGGTTATGCTATGGACTGAACTGTGTCTCCCCACAATTCTCAGGTTGAAGCCCTAATCCCCAAAATGATAATGTTTGGAGATGAGGCCTGTGGAAGAGATTCAGTTTAAATGAGGTCAGGAAGGTGGGCATCTTGGCACCTTATGATGAGGTTAGTGCCCGTATAAGGAGAGACACCAGAGAGCTTGCTCTGTCATGTGAGGATACATACAAACCAGAACCTGGCACCCTGATCTTGAACTTCCAGCCTCCAGAGCTGTGAGAAAATAAATATACATTGTTAAAGCCACCCAGTCTAGGGTAGCGCCTGTGGCTCAGTAAGTAGGACCCTGGCCCCATATACCAAGGGTGGTGGGTTCGAACCCGGCCCCAGCCAAATTGCAACAAAAAACAGCTGGGCGTTGTGGTGGGTGACTGCAGTCCCAGCTACTCAGGAGGTTAAGGCAAGAGAATCGCCTAAGCTCAAGAGCTGGAGGTTGCTGTGAGCTGTGATGCCACAGCACTCTCCCGTGGGCAACAAAGTGAGATTCTGCCTCTTAAAAAAAAAAAAAAAAGAAAAAGAAAAAAAAGCCATCTAGTCTATGATATTTTGTTGAGGCAACCGAAGTTGACTAAGACAGATTAAGTCCTAAAACCCTCATGACAGTCTCTAGAACATCACTTGACACAAAAATAGCTAATGAATGTAATACAGTTCTTTTCTATAATCTCTAAGATTCTGGGGGTTGTCCTGAGTTGCCAAAGGAAAGGGCTGTGCTGTGCTGGCTTGCCAGCAGGATGAACTCAAAGTGAAAGGAAGTGAGGCGTGGCAGTGGCCCAACTCAGCTCCAGCCACCCTGACACGATGCCCTGGTTCATAAGGAAAGTGTTGAGGCTCGAACCTGGCCCCAGGCTGCTTTGCTTAACAAAAAGAAAAAAGAAAAAGAAGAGAAGACGTTGAGGGGATAACAGGATGTGCTTGTGATTTACTGTTCTCAGCAGCGGTAAGACCCTGGGTGTACTGTTTTCCTAAGCCGCAGTTTCCTCATCTGTTAAAGGGGAATATTAATTGTACCGGCTTACAGCATTGTTTTGAAGATTAACTGAAAGAGCACATTCAGACCGTAGTAGAGCACTTGACGTGTATAAGCATGCAGGAAGCACAGGAAAGATTTGGTTACTAGAAATAGTAGCAAAGGAGAGAGAAAAATCACAACATATTGGAGAAGGTCAGTGGGTTCCCTGATAGCTACTCATCTGTTATGAGTGAGAGACACACCTACTGGTTTGATGGCTCCCGTCCTGCGGGTACCAAGAAAGAAGACAGGACCCTGCCTTTACAAAGTTTACATTCTAGTGGAGAAAATACCAAGATACAAAAAAAAGGTATTGCAATATGTGCTAAGAAGAAAGCAGAGAGCCATAACAGAGGCTGCTGTTAGGGAAAAGAGGCTTTTGGTAGAATTGTCAGAGCAAGCCTCTCAGAGGCGATGACCTGAGGATGAGACTTAAAGGATGGAAGGGGATTAACATTTCAAATGGACAGAAGGACGTGAGATGAGAAAGTGCAGGGCAGGCCTGGAGAGCAGAATGGGGCTGGGGAGAAGACTCAGTGTATCTGAGCCAAGTCTGGACGTGAGATGAGGCAGGACCCTGATCACAGAAGGCTGTGTAGACCATGAACAGAGTGATGAGAAGCCTCTGAAGATGGCTTGTTTTTATTCTTTAATTGATTTATTTTTTTTAATTGATTTTTTAATTGATTTATTTTTTTTCTTCTGCTTGTTTTAAATTGTGGTAAGTACACATATCATAAAATTTACCCTTTTAACCACTTTAAAGTATGCTGTTTGGTGGCATTAAATACATGCCTGTTGTTATACTACCATCCTTGTCTAGAACCTCTTAATCTTCTCGAATGTCAGCTCTCTATCCATTAAACAAGAACTGTCCACTTCCCCCAGCCACTGAAGGGTTTTATACAAGGAGATAAACAGTCCAATTGGCATTCTGAGATGATTACAAATAAAATGATATGAAATTGAATTGGAATGAAACGAAATGGCAAATGAATCACCATAAGGCACAGGTAGGAGCAAAAAGAGCAGCAAATGGAATGATAGTTCGATCAAGGATTGGAAATGGAGAAAAACGGGCAGATTTGAGAAGCACTACGGGCAGGTCTCAGTGTGTCCATTCCCTGTTGGTGCTGACGGGGGCACTGGTGTGGGGAGGTACTCACAGCTGACCTGGGAGCCCAGCTTGTGCTCCCAGACGGCATGCAGT
Organism: Loris lydekkerianus; assembly: GCA_963574355.1. NCBI lineage: Eukaryota > Metazoa > Chordata > Mammalia > Primates > Lorisidae > Loris > Loris lydekkerianus. The sequence goes on from CAUYPK010112943.1 coordinate 4,117, forward strand.
TGCTGATAGTCCTGCTGTGCAAGCTCCAGGCGCTGCTGCTTCACCTGATAGATCTCCTTCTGTGCACTCAGAGCCTCCTGGGCCACCACCAGGTAATCCTTCAGCATGTGTTCCTGCTCCCGGCGCCATTGTAATCGGGGATCCTCGATCTGAGTGGTTTCTGGAACAGACCCCAGAGACTTTAGATCAGCATCTTACAAGATGACGGCCTGTGGAATCTACTACCAGAAAACAAAATAAAATCTACTACCAGAAAATGAAATGCAAAATCTACAGAAAATCACAATAAAAGTAAATGGGTTAAACCCATTCACTAAATGACAGATTCTCCAATTGAATTAGTCAAACAAAAAATAAACAAAGATCAATTTCCAAACCCTTCACTTATAAGTCGTTTTAAAAAAAAATTCCAAACCCAAAGTTAATCTCTGAGAATAGCCAGAAAAGGACTAAGTTTGAGTTCTAATCTAAATAGGAAAGTTCAAAGATAATACAGGCGCTCAAGATAATCTGTTTTGATGAAGAATAAAGAAAAAAAAAAAAGAGTAATATTTCAGAGGATATGGAGAAATAGGCATCCCATACAGGGCTTAAAATATGTGCATAATTACAACAGCCTTTCTAGAGGGCTATCTAACCATCCCAAATTAAGAGCCTTAAAATATAAATAATCCCCTCTGTGGTAATTTATTATAAAAAGTAACAAAAACTTCATGCAAATACCAATTTTTACAAAACCATGATAATAAGAAGCAGACAGCATATATTTAATGGTTATTCTATGACAAGTACTATTCTAAGTAATTTATATGCATTTACTTCTTCAATCCTTACATTAACCATCCAAAGTAGATTACATTACCATCACCATTATACCATGGAGAACACTGAGATATAAAGGGGTTAAACCACCTTGCTCAAGGTCACACAGGAAGTAACTGTTCAAATACATTTACATAGGCACTATCACATAGCCATTAAAAATAAAGTCCTTGAAGAAAATGGAAAGTGTTTATGATACAAAAGTGAGTGCAAATGAAGGTTGTTAAACTAAATGAATAATTTTGAATTTGTCAAAGTATATATGTACATTCTCAAAGAGATTAGGAGGAAACAGCAAAATATCAACAACCAGCTGGGTGGTAGGATTTTTTTTTCTTTATTCTTTATTTGTTTTTAAATTTTGTATAAAATAAACACTTACAATGATAATCAGAAAACAAAACAAAGTAAAAAGATACACATTTTAAAAAATGCAGCTGAGGCTTAGTGCCTGTGCCTCAAGCAGCTAAGGCACCAGCCACATACACCTGAGCTGGCGGGTTGGAATCCATCCCGGGCCTGCCAAACAATAACGGCTGCAACCAAAAAATAACCAGGCATTGTGGTGGGCACCTGTAGTCCCAGCTACTTGGGAGGCAGAGGCAGGAGAATCGCTTGAACCCAGGAGTTGGAGGTTGCTGGGAGCTGTGATGCTACAGCACTCTACCCAGGGTGACAGCTAGAGGCTCTGTCTCAAAAAAAAAAAAAAAAAATGCAGCTAAGAAGTGGAAGAGGTCAAATAATGTCAAAGGATCAATGCCTAGTTGTTGAGTGGGGTTAAGGGTGATTGACAAACCAGAAATTGTTCAATCATGGTTATGTGGTGAACCCACCCTACAAACAGGTTTTGCTTAACTGAAAGTGTTTAAATAATTTTGAAATGATTACTGGTATACAGAAAGAGAGATTTATTCATTAAGATTCTGTTTTACAGCTTTTCTTGGGATCATTCAGAAGATCTGGCCATTTGGGTTAACAATTTGCCACAGACCCCAGCATTCCATCTGTCAAAACCTGACTAATGTTTCTTCATTCATTTATGCCACGTGCCTGGCCCTTGGGGACGTCTGAGTTTGTGCCTCCTAACCTAGGTCCTTTAGCACCGATTCCTTCTGAACAGGTCCAATGAGCATCTCCATGACAGAAAGATCAAAGAAGCAGCAGGGCCAAGTTCTCATCCCTGCTGGTAATTCCTGTGTCACCTCTCTGAATCTACTTCTGTATCTGTTAAAGAGGATGGCAGACCCTGCATCCCTACTTCCCAGGAAATAAAGCACTTCTGCCCAGGTAAAGAAAACAAGCGATGGTAAAAGTAAAACTAAAACTACTGCCTACAACCATTTTTTTAATTGCCTTAGTTTAGTAATTCTTTAAACTTTTCTTCCTCCTTTCCTCTGAGAAAGAAAACAAGGTCTGAAGATGCTGACAGGAGCCACAAAACTGCTTTCAATAAGGAAAGTTACACTCCTTCAACTAAGCAAGAGGGAGGAATAAATGTAAGAGAAGGAAATAAAAAAAGAGAGCAGGGGAAAATTTATAAAGCTGGGCTTAAGAACGGCTGCTGCGAGCCCCCAACTCACATCAGAGGGGTGGGTGGATTCCATCAGCATTTAGGACCCATGGGTTCCCTTAGGGACCAACCCTGTACCTACTTCCACCTGGCCCACACTGCTAAAAAGCAGCTCAGCCTGTCCTGGTCAGGCTGGAGATGTTTGTAACTTTTTAAAACTTAATTTTTCATTTAAGAATAATGAAAAATACAAAAAAGAAAAATTCCACAATTCCACCACTACAAATCTGTAAAATAAGAGGGGAGAGTTTCCATCTTTCCACCCCTATTTCCCAGAGGTAAGCATTGATAAGTCCCACACAGATACTACCCTCTGAGTATCTGCAAATCTTTGTTTCTCTCCATATATATTATACGTGTCTGTCTACACAAAGTTATTTTTGAAGCAACCTGGACCATGTCATATATGGATATTGATCTGCAAGTTGTTTTCATCTCCAAATGATCTATCATGTTATCTTTCCTTATAGGTGCTAAATTTTTAAATGGCCATATTTGGTACTACTCGACATTAGGTTTTATTTAACCAGACCTCTATTAGTAAACATTTGGGTTGTTTTCAGTTCTTTCGCTTTCACAATCAATACTATCGTAAGAGTTCTTAAAAACATACTTCTGACTGGGTACGGTGGCTCATCCCTGTAAACCTAGCATACTGGGAGGCTGAGGTAGGTGAATTACTTGAGGTCTGGAGTTCAAGACCAGCCTGAGTAAGAGCAAGACCTCATCTCTACTAAAAATAGAAAAACTAGCTAAGTATTATGGCAGGTGCTTGTATGCTCAGCTAGTGGGAAGGCTGAGACAAGAGGATTGCTGGAGTTGAAGAGTTTGAGGTTGCTGTGAGCTATGATGACACCACAGCACTCTAGCCTAAACAACAGAGTGAGATTCTGTCTCAATAGAAAAAAAATACCCTACTTCTTTGACCTTGTGCTATTAATTCTATAGATTTCATGAAAGAGGAACTACTGTGGGCAGCACCTATGGCTCAAAGGGGTAGGGCGCTGGCCCAATATGCCGGAGATGGTGGGTTCAAACCTAGCCCCGGCCAAAAAAAAAACAAAAACAAAGAAAGAAGAACTACTGTGCCAAGTGGATACACATGTTTTAAGTTTCAATTTAAAGTATCTTTAATAGATACTATTATATTTATTATCTATAAAGTTCCAAAGTATCTTTAGTAGAACTATTAAATTCTCTTCTATAATCAAAGGTTCTAATTTATAGTCTCAAAACAGTTTACAAGAGTGCTTTTTCCCCAGATTCTCAGTGAAATTGCTTTTTGTTTTGTTTTGTTTGAGACATTCTCGCACTGTCGCCCAGGCCGAGGTGCAGTGGGGCAATCAAAGCTCACTGCAGCCTCAAACTCTTCGGCTTAAGTCTTGCGAGTGAATGGGACTACAGATGCATGCCACCATGCCCAGCTAATTTTTCCATTTTTTGTAGAGACAGGGTCTCATTATGTTGCCCAGGCTGTTCTCGAACTCTTGGCCTCCCAAAGTATTGAGATTACAGGTATTAGCCACTGCATCCAGCCTCTCCCCCCAATTAGTGCCTCATTCAGTAATTTTGTGTCTTTGCTGTATATTAGAATCAGCTGAGAAACTTCAAAAAACAAAAATAGGCTGAAAATACTTAAATCAGAATTGCTAAGTGTAGGGCCCAGGTGTTGACAGTTTTAAAATCTTCCTTAGGTGACTCTGATGTACAGACATGGCTGAGACTTCCCAACCCCCACCCGGTGAACACTAGAATCACGTGGGAAAAAAACTTTATAAACCTGATGCTCCTACTCCCCCTCCAGACCAATTAAATCCGAATCCCATATAATTTCAGTGTGACCCAAAAGGTGAGAACCAGTGTCTAAGTGATCACACATACCTAGGCTGAGCAGTCACTGTGGAGGCCAGCGTGGCTGGCAGGAGCAAAGCTGAGCTCTAGCTGACATCACCTGCCACAGGGCTGGCTGAAATGCTGGCCCTCATCCAATGTGCTCAGCCACACCTGGATGCACTATCCCTGCAGAGTTCTGGATTTAGTTCGGGAGGGCCACCCTCCTTTTGGCCTCAGGCCTCAGCCCCGCTCCATGGAATACTGGATAAAAGTATATGTAGCCTTAATTGAAGGCCTGGCTCAGCCAGGCGGCTTGGCCACCATTTTTGTCGGGCCACATGCTCTTTTGTGTTATAAACCAAACCTAAGAGATGAGTGCACAAACAGATGAACACAACACGCACAGTCATACCAGAGCACGGGTTTCCAGCCTGGCCTCACACTGGGGAGATCTCCATTTAACTGGTCTTCAGTATGAAGTGAGATCATCAATACGTTTTAAAAATCAACTTTATTAAGGCATAATTTAAATAAAGTACAGCCATTTAAAGTGTATGGTTTGACTCAGGGGTGTCCAGTATTTTTCTTCTCTGCTGTACACTGGAAGAAGAGTTGTTTGAGGCCACACATTAAATACACAAATATAAACAAAAGCTGATAAGAAAAAAAAAAAAAAGAAAAATCTGTGCACATTTTTCGCAATATCCAACACCACAGGTAAGCAAAACGGTCCTCAAATAATCCATATGTGGCCCATGGGCTGCAGGTTGGACACCCCTGAACCACCATTTCAATTACTAGTACATTTCTTTTAACTCAATGATCCCTTGGACTCTTTCCCAGCAAATCTCCACCCACATCCTCCTGCCAAGTTTTGCTTGTTTCAGAACTACATATAGTATACATGGAATCAGATGGTATATACTGTTTGGGTCTTTCTTTTCTGACTAAAGACTAAGGTTTTTGAGACTCATTCGTGTTGTTGTATCAGTTGTCTGTTTATTGTTTCTGCTGAATAATATTCTACTGTATGAATATGTCACAATTCACTTTTTGATAAAGCATTAGGTTTTTTCTAGTTTGAGATTATTATGAATAATGCTATAACAAGTCTTTGTGTGGGCATATGTTTTCATGTCTCTTGGGTAAAAATACCTAGGGGTGGAACTGCTGGGTTATATAGTAACTGCCTGTTGAATTCTGTAAGGAATTAGCAAACTGTTTTCCAAAATGGTTGTTCTATTTTACATTCTCAACCGCAGTATATTAGAGTTCCAATTCTTCCACATCTTTGCCAGCAATTGGTACTATCAATTTTTTTTCTCCATTTTAGTGAGTATATAATGATACCTTACTGTGGTTTTAATTTGCCATTCTCTAATGACCAATGATATAAAGCATATTTTTAAGTGTTTACTGGTCATGGTTTGCCTTTTTAATTAAATATCTATTCAAATCTTTTGCCCACATTTTGTATTGAGGTGCTAGACTTCATACTATTAAGTTGTTAAAGTTCTTTGTATGTTCTGAATATGGGTTCTTTGCCAGATACATCTACTGCAATATTTTCTCCTTATGGGGGGCTTGCCTTTTCGGTTTCTTTTTTTTTTTCTTTTTGAGACAGTCTCACTATGTGGCCCTCGGTAGAGTGCCGTGGCTGCACAGCTCACAGCAACCTCAAACTCTTGAGCTTAAATGATTTTCTTGCCTCAGACTCCCAAGTAGCTGGGACTATAGGCACCTGCCACCAAGCCCAGCTATCTTTTGTTGCAGTTGTCATTGTTGTTTACCAGGCCCAGCCAGGTTCGAACCCGTCTGCCCCAGTGTATGTGGCCGGCACCCTAACCAATGAGCTATAAGCGCCAAACCTCATTTTCTTAATACTGTTTGTTTTGGGGGTTTGTTTGTTTGTTTGAAACAGAGTCTCACTTTGTCATCCCAGGTAGAATGGCATCATAACTCACAGCAACCTCCAACTCTTAGGCTTAAGTGATTCTCTTGCCTCAGTCTCCCAAGTAGCTGGGATTACAGGTGCCCGCCACAACGTCCGGCTATTTTTAGAGACAAGGTCTTGCTCTGGCTCAGTCTGGTCTCAAACCTGTGAGCTCAGGCAATCCACCCACCTGGGCCTCCAAGAATGCTAGGATTACAGTTGCGAGCCACCTTGCCCAGCCGGCATGGTGCTTTTTTAAAAGCTTCCTAGCTGATTCTGAAGAGCCATGTCAAGTGCTGTTAGTTCTGAACTGGTCCCACGCTAAGGGGGTCTTCCCTAACTCTTCTGCTGACATTACCCTTCCTCAGGTCCAGCATGCCAAAACAGATAATTTTATGCCTGAGTGGGCCCTTAGAGATCACCTTGGCCAGCTATTTTTTAGTTCTTGTTTTTATTAGAAGTATACCTGGACACACTTTAATAATTCGCGTACTCCAAAGTTTGCTACATAAAACATCTCCTCACTCCACAGTAGTAGACTGCTACTTCCAATAGACTTGTCACTGATTTAGTGCAGCCATACTGCTCCACTTCCTCTGCCCTGTGCTCCAAACCCCTCCCTGCAATGACACTCCACACACATTTCCACACAGCCTAAATGGGCACCAAACTCACCGGCTCTCTATACATCCTTCCTGCATGTGCCACACACCTGCTTTCTCTACACACCATGGACACACTCTCACAGCTAACAATACTGCATTTTGTAAGAGCTTTAAGAACAATGAAAACAAAAGTAATTCTCCAGAGACAGCTTGACCATCTGGAAAACACTCAACCTTGTTACTATGCAAAGGCATACAAATTAAGCAGTTTCAACCTATGATCAATTTATCGAAAATCAAAAGAAATGATTGTACCTGTACTGAGAAAAGTATGAAGAAAATCAAAAGAAATGATTGTACCTATACTGAGAAAAGTATGAAGAAAATACTACCCTTACAGGTTGTGGCAATAAAGACAAATAGAATCTTTTGGGAATACTCATCAGTCTAGGTGTACTGAAAGTCCCCAAAGTGTTTATAACCTTTGACTTAATAATCCTATACTTGGAAATGCATGTTTAGAAAATTAGCACAAAGAACGCAACATGCAGGCTCGGCACCTGCAGGTCAGCACATAGGGCGCCGGCCACATACACTGGGGCTGGTGGGTTCAAACTCAGCCCAGGCCTACCAAACAACAACAACTACAACAAAAAAAGAGCCAGGCATTGTAGCAGGCATTTGTAGTCCCAGATACTTGGGAGACTGAGGGAAGACAATCACTTAAGAACAGGAGTTTGAGGGTGTTGTCAGCTGTAACACAATGGCACTCTGCTCCCAAGGGCAACATAGGGAGACTCTGTCTCAAAAAAAAAAAAAAAGCAACATGCATAAAGATTCTCCTTCTCATGTTTTTATTTAAAATAATAAATAAATGGAAATGATCCAAAAGGCCAGCCACGAGAGCATGATGGTATTTTTGTTATATGTTAAAATGTACTGATACATCTTTTTGACGCATTTAAATGACAAATATGAAGAAACAGTGTCCCTCAAATACTCATGATACACAATGAAGAGAAAATAGCAGAAGACAATTACAATCCTCTAACCGTGATGTACCCAGATAGACAGTGGGGATGCAGAACACTGACTTAAGAAATAACGCAAATGCTTGCTGTTTTGAAAAGAGATGTTTATACTTGTGGTTTCCAATCCCTTCCCTTGCCTACAATTTCTTTAGGCTCTCTCTAATCAGGCTTTTGCCCCCAGGGGTGTCCAAAGCTGTGGTCACCAGAGTCCAAGTTGCTGAAGCTTTTGATCAATTCTCAGTCCTCTTTGAACCTGACCTGTTAGAAGCATTGACACAGCGGACACCCCCTCCTCGTACACTTCCTTCCTTCCGCTGCCGAGACACCCCGGCTGCCCTTCCTCCTTCCTCTCTCCTCCTCGGTTGGTGTCCTGGCTGGTCTAGCTCTTCTCCCCACCCTCTAATGTCTGTGTCTCCGCTGTGTCCAGAGTCCTCACTGACTAACTCCATACATCAGGGTTACAGGGTTTTAATTGTCTACTGCTCATTCGTTGGTCCTTTTCTCTGTCTTCATTGCTTTGGTGATCTCATTAAACTTCACGGCTTTACAAACTTTTCTTTTTTTGAGACAGGGTCTTGCTTTGTTATCTAGACTAGAGTGCAGTGGCATAATCATAGCTCACTGCAAACTCAAACTCCTGGGTTCAAATGATCTTCCTCCCTCAGTTTCCCAAACACCTGGGACTATAGATGCATGCCACCACATAGCTCACAGCAATCCCGAACTCCTGGGCTTGGGTCATCCTCTTGCCTCAGCCTCCCAACACCTGGCTACTTTTAGAGATGGAGTCTCGCTCTTGCTCAGGCTGGTCTTGAACTCCTGAGTTCAAATAATCCACCTGCCTCAACCTCCCAGAGTGCTAGGATCATAGGGAGAACCACCATGCTTGGCCTAACACCTGGCTAATTTTTAAAAAATTCTTTGTAGAGGCCAGGACCAGTTTTACTAAAAGTAGAAAAGCCAGCCAGGTGTTGTTGTAGGCGCCTGTAGTCTCAGCTACTCAGGAGGCTGAGTCAAGAGGACTGCTTGAGCCCACGAGTTTGAGGTTGCTATGGTCTATGATGCCACAGCACTCCATCCAGGGTGAAGGAGTGACACTCTGTCTCAGGAAGAAAAAAAAAAAAAATTGTTTGTAAAGGTAGGGTCTTGCTATATTGTCCAAGCTATTATTGTACACCTAGCCAAAGGTGATCCTCCTATGTCGGCCTCCCAGGGTGCTAGGAGTGTCTACAATGAAAGGAATTTCAGCCCACAAGACACACAAAACACAAGATTGGCCCAAGTCCATGGCTCTGAATCCTTGGGCCTCGATGCGTCACATTCGTACTGTACTGGTTACAATGGCTCCATCTACAAAGGTGGTACCCTCCTTCCAATGAGACCACCCTCACACCAAGAGGAAACCAGTAGCCTGATTGGTAGCCAGATAGAATTCTTCCTATCTTTCTATTACATCTTTCTGTTGTGGCCTGATTTAATCATCCCCTACATACCCTATTTCTGCCATAATCCCCTCAAGACGAAGCTCTGCCACGGCCTGCTACTCTTTCCTTCCTTTCACCTCTCCAACTCCCAGAAGCACCTTAATATCCCACTCTCGCCATGAGATTTTAATGAGGGGGATGTACTCAGCCATTAGAAATAGGAAAGGACTGATTAGGGTTCCTGTACATGAGTGTTTAACTCAGCATCCCATGCAGCCCTCCAAGCATTAACCTCATTCCCCATACACACTCAATTAGGCATATTTATTTCTCATTACCCAGTATGCAATCATGAGTGCTAATAAAAACCTTTGCTATCCCCAACAATGCAATTAATGCCATTAGCTGTCTCTCAAAAACTCTTCTCCACTGTGCTGCTAACAGTCCGCTCATTTATCCACTTAGTCATGCATTCGTGCACGTATGTCCTGTTCTGTTCAGCAGAGGGCAAGTGCACACCTACTACGTGCCTTGCTAGGCAAAGGCTTGGGACTGAGAGATGAATTAGACACAGTCTCTTCTGCAGGAGGACTTGTAAGCGCAGGTAAGTAATTACAATATAATACAATGTGACGCAGGGCACTACAGAGCTGTGGCCAGGGTGATACTGAAACCCAAAGGAGGGGAGAGATGGAGGAGCACAACTCCACCCCTCAGCACCAGTTCAAATCCCAGCTCTGCAGTGTTCTAGCTGTGAGCCTTGAACAGTTGATTGCTAACTCTAAAATCCCACTTACAAGATGGTGATAATCATCCCAGCACCTGCCCCTCGTTAGTTGGGAGAATTAAATGACCTAATGCCTATGAAATGCCTGGCCCGGCACACGGCACAGAGGGTATGCAGTCTACAGAGGTGATCAGGACGTGGTGCCCTATTCTCAGCATTCACACTTTGCCAGGCACACCCTACTTCATTCCACCCTCTTCTTGCCTAAAAAGTTAAAGAGAATCCTATAATTCAAAAGGCTGACAGAAAAACCCCTTTCCTCTCTACACATGGACAAATGGGGGAGTAAATTTCAGAGGATAGGAAGTCTTGGCCACAAGGGTGCACAATGGATGAGGCACAAACACCTATCTCTCCCCAGCTGGGGGACTGATGCCTGTGCTCCTCCACCTGTCAGACAATAAGCCACTCCCTCCTCAATTGATTCCTCGCTGACAGTCCAAGAGACAAAGATACTAGGAATCTTTGCACTAGATCAGGGTACTCACATCACAGATTTGAAAGCACGGGGTGGGCTGACCTAATCATCCCCTGTATATCCCACTTACACCAATCTTCTAAGGATGTATGTGTGTATATGCTGCTGGGGGCCTGCAAGGGCTCTGGCTGCTTCAAGATGGTCTGACAATGATGTATCTTTCTTTTAAGGAAAAAAAAAAAAAAAAGCTGTATGCACATGAATCTATGCATGCTAAAAAAAAAAGAAGAAGAACATATGCATATACACATGCAAACACATGAACATTGTGTTGGACAACCTCTGGATGAAACTTAGCAATGGTTGCTTCTGTAAAATTGGAGAGCTGGATTGTGAGGAGTTTTAGATTCTATTAAAAACCCTGCTGAGTGAGAGTGAGACCCCAACTCATGAGAAAAATAGAAAAACCCAGCCAGGCGCCAGCAAGGCCTGTAATCCCAGGGACTTCCGGAGGCTGAGACAGCGGGGAGTCTGAGGTTGCGGGTGAACTACCCCGCCCACTGCACTCTGCTCAGGGGCATAGGGTGGGACCCTGTCTCAACAACAACAAAAAAAAACCCTGCTAAACTGTGATTTTTACATGAGCCTGTGTTATCTATCTGTATCTACACTGACATCTCTGTCTAAATCTATATAAAACGAATACAGTCTGGCTGGAGGAGACTCTGCTGGTGGTTCTTCCAGACTCAGAGGGCGGGCGGGCATGTAGGTAGAGGGGAGAAGGAGCACGGGGAGGGAGGATGTCAGGAACTTACTGGTGTTGTGGTCTATGAAGTAATCTCCAACCTGTGGGTCATATGCCTCTTCCCATCCTAGCGGCAACTCATCACTAATGCAGTCGGCAAAGGTGAGCGGTTTGGTATACCTGGCAAGGGAGAGGAGAAACAGACTGCATCAGCCTACAATCCCCATGGTCCAACAGCTTGCTGCTTCTCTGGGCCACCTGTCCCTCTGGGCTGGCCCAGATGATCCAGAAGTTTTGCGTGGTAGCACCAGTTCTGCTGTCCCCTCTGCTCCCAGGAAGGGGAAGGTATGCCTGTAGCAGCAGGATAAGACACCCTGGGAGAAAGGCAAAGAACCCATGTTCCAGTCCCAACTTTGCCACTCACTCGGTAGTGACCTGAGCAAGCCACCTTCCTTCTCTGGGCTTCTGTTTCTGCATCTCTAACGGAAGGTTTGCGGGAAAGGGCTGTAAAGCCAAGTCTTGCCCCTTGACTTGGCCTCTCTACCTGCAACTCACTTGCCCACCCCTCCTCCAATCTTTATTCCTGGCTCTATCCCATGTTTGTCATGCCCACTTGCCCTTTGGAAAGCTGGCTTATTGCAACATCTAGGATAGCAGATGTCCCATCCCTGTGAGTTTGGCCAAGGAGCAGTATTTATTTGCCTCTTGAGCTGCTTCCCATGGCTGCCCTTCCCCAGCCAAGCTGGGCCAAACTGATCTTTCAGTAACAACCACTCGCAAAGTCTCCATCTTCTGGGTAGGAAAGTGGTGATTATCACCAAGTCCAAACAAATCACCCAACTAAACTAACAAAGGCTTGTCAAGGCTGGAAGACTTTATTATAAACCATTTGTCAAGTGTTTTAACCGGAGTGTGAGGAGCCAGGAATTTAGGCCTATGAGACTCACCCTGAGTCCTACCCTCCTCCAGACAGTCACTGTGGTTTCTTCCCATCACTACCTCTGCCTAAAACACATGTCCCTAATATTCTCCCTCTCCTATCTGTTCCCTTCCTCCTCCCAATTCTCTGGAAGCCTCTGCTGCACACCCTTTCTACAGACTGGTAAACTAAGGTACACACACAGTGGGACAGGCAAGAAGAAAACCAGGAAAGTCTAGGACCGTGATTTCCAACCAGTGTGCCTTCAGAGGATCTTAGGTGTGCCGTGAAATTTTTCAAAGGCCATTTATTAAGTTATGTTTGAAAGACGTTCAAAGCATGGCTCAGCGCCTGTGGCTCATGTGGCTAAGGTGCCAGGCACATACACCTGAGCTGGCGGGTTCGAATCCAGCCCGGGCCTGCCAAACAACAATGACAGCTGCAACCAAAAAATAGCTGGGCGTTTTGGCAGGTGCCTGTAGTCCCACCTACTTGGGAGGTGGGGGCAGGAGAATCACTTGAGCCTAGGAGTTGGAGGTTGCTGTGAGCTGTGATGCCATAGCACTCTACCCAGGGCAACAGCTTGAGGCTCTGTCTCAAAAGGAAGGAAGGAAGGAAGGAAGGAAGGAAGGAAGGAAGGAAGGAAGGAAGGAAGGAAATAAGGAAATAAGTTAGTTCAAAGCACAGTATATATATATTTTTTTTTACTCTTCTTTTAAATTTCAGATTAATGTAAGGGTAGGTTACAATGTTTGATTTGCTAGGTACAGTCCCTCTTGCAGTTATATCCCACACTCAAGAGGATTTACTCTCTCTCTCTCTCTCTCTCTCTTTTTTTTTTTTTTTTTTGATGAGCATAATTTAAGTGTGCTGCAAAAGTGGTTTATTCTTTTCTTTTCTATTTTAGACAGCCTTACTCTGTCACCTTCGGTAGAATGCTGTGGCATCATAGTTCACAGCAACCTCAAACTCTTGGGCTCAAGTGATCCTCTTGTCTCAGCTTCCCAGCAGCTGGGACCATAGGTGCTGGCCACAATGCACAACTATTTTTTTCTATTTTTTCTTTTGAGACAGAGTCTTACTATGTCACCCTTTGTAGAGTGCCGTAGCATCACAGCTCACAGCAACCTCAAACTATTGGGCTTAAGCGATTCTCTTGCCTCGGCCTCCCAAGTAGCTGGGACTACAGGCATCCACCAAAATGCTCAGCTAGTTTTTGGTTGTAGCTGTCGTTGTTGTTTGGCAGTCCCAGGCCAGATTCGAAGCCGCCAGCTCTGTTATATGTGTAGCTGGTGCCTTAGCCGCTTGAGCTATAGGTGCAGAGCCCTGGCTATTTTTTTGTTGCAGTTGTCATTGTTGCTTAGCTGGCCCGGGCTGGGTTTGAACCTGCCAGCCTCAGTGCATGTGGCCAGCGCCATAACCACTGTGCTAAGGGCCCCAAGCCGCGTCAGGCTATTTTTAGAGATGGGGTCTCACTTTTGTTCAGGCTGGTTTCCTACTCCTGAGCTCAAGCAATCTACCTACCTGGGCCTCCCAGAATGTTAGGGTTACAGGCGTGAGCCACTGTGCCTGGCCATGCAGAAGTTCAACGGTAGGTTCGAGTGTGCTATAAGATAAAAAAAGGTTGGAAAACAGTGGTCTGGGATTTCTGATCAAGACCTTCTTTCCCTGTCAAAGGCAACTACCCCTCTCTTGTCTTGTATATACCTTCTCTCTAAAACCCACTCTAGATGAAAGAAAGGACACTGAAAGAACATGTGGAGGAAAGACCTCATGTGTTCATGTACCAGGCACACTCAGGGTCTGGCAGGCTGTGGAAAGCATCTACCAGTTGAATGAATGGATAACCCCAAAGCTTCTGTTGGTAATTTACTATTGCAGCATGGAAGACTATTGGTTCCAGGAGGGTGAGGCCAGAGGTATACCATATGCTACAAAATAAGGATTTAAAGCTGTGTGAATTAGGCAGCTTACTTTAGCTCGTTGAGCCTCGGTATTTCTACCTGTAAAATGAGGGTAACAATGACTGTAAGTACACTTCGCACAGGTGCTAGTACAAACGAGCACTCAAAAAACATTAGTTATTGGCTCGGCACCCGTAGCTCAGTGGTTAGGGCTCTGGCCATATGCACCAAGGCTGGTGGGTTCGAACCCGGCCTGGGCTTGCCAAACAATAATGACAACTGCAACAAAAAAATAGCTGAGTGTTGTGATGAGCACCTGTAGTCCCAGGTACTTGGGAGGCTGAGGCAAGAGAATGGCTTAAGCCCAAGAATTTGAGGTTGCTGTGAGCTGTGACACCACAGCACTCTACCGAGGATGACATAGTGAGACCCTGTCTCAAAAAAAAAAAAATTAGTTATTCTTACCTCCATTTACCAGAAGGAAAAACTGAGGCTAAGAAAGATTAAATTACTTTCTCGATGCCAGTGATAAAGCTGGGATTTCAGGCAAGGTGGTCTGTCTCCAGGGTTCCTGCTGTGAGCACTAAGTTTTCTTGAAAGTTGACATCTTCAACGCATCTCCTAGCCCCATGAAAAATCACAAGCCACCACTTTCAAGTACAAGGAGGGAAATGGGTAAAACACATTAGCGGCACCTGCTCCAGGCAATCTGAATAAAGTTTCAGCAAAGCCATCTTCAGCCAGCCACACCCACCCCCTGCCAAGACTCTGTAAGCATCAGAAATAAAGGCTGCTTCCCTCAGCACCTCGCCCTGCCCAAAGTTCTCCAAGTGTTGTGTCCCCTCTTCCTCACAGAGGAGGAAGACCTGTGAACAAGAGCCAAATCTCACCCAACATCATCTTCTCTGAGAAATCTGTGAAAAGGGTCTCTGGGGAAAAGCTCCACACACAGACATGCCCTCTACAGTGAGCAACTCTCTTACTGACAAATACTAAATCTGTGAGGCAACAGGAATGCCCCAGCCACCAGGGAGACCTCTCTTTCTGGCTCATTCCTCTCCCTGCACGGAGAAGCTCCCTCTGCCAGCTTGTCAGCCTGCCAGTGGAGATATACACCTTCTATAGACACATCCCCTCTGAAAGGCTCCCTGAATCCATGCACGGATCATCAGATTCTGAAATCTCTCCCTAGGGATCAATCAGTGGTGCATCCAAACAAGAGAATCCTATGGCCAGCACAAGTGGTGCTCAATAAATATTTGTGGAATGGGTGAATAACGTAATGAATATGTAATAACAAAAAAATGTGGTGTTCTCTGTTTTGCTAACATCAGGGATGCTCTCGATATATTGTGAGAAAAACAACATTGGTGAAAGGTAAGAGCTACAGGATATTGTATGATATTTTGCCTAAAACGTGAGAGAGAAAGAATGTGTGTGGGTGTGAAGAAAAACTGAAAAGATATACAGCAACGTGTTATTTGGGTATTTTAATTTTTTTTCTTTTTTTACTTATTTCTCAGCAATGCTCACACTTCCATTATAATTAAAATATCTATGGCTGGGCTCAGTGGCTCACGCCTATGTTCCTAGCATTCTGGGAGGCCAAGGCACGTGGATCACTTGAGCTCAGGAGTTCAAGATGAGCCTAAGCAAGAGTGAGACCCCATCTTAAAAAAAAAAAAAAAAAGGCTGGTGCAGGGGCTCACACCTGTCATCCTAACACCCTGGGAAGCCAAGGCAGGTGGACTGCTTGAGTTCAGGAGTTCAAGACCAGTCTGAGCAAGAGCTAGAACCTGTCTCTAAAAAAACTAGCTGGCCATTGTGGCAGATGCCTTGTAGTCTCAGCTACTGATGAGGCTGAAGCAAGAGAATCGCTTGAGCCCAAGAGGTTGAGGTTGCTGTGAGCTGTGACACTACAGCACTCTACTGGGGGTGATGAGGTGAGACTCTGTCTCAAAAAAAAAGGATAAAATATTTAATAATGGCTAACTCTAGGCCTAGAAAGCAAGTGCTATCTATTACATTCCCTCTCTGGGTAGAATGTGCTTTTACTTCATTCAACAAGTAAGAAGACATGCTTGACATCATGTCGTTAGCAAACACATACTGAAGCTCCACTGCTGGATTCTGGAGCTCTGCTAGTACAAATTAACAAGACCAAGTGAGTCTCAGAGTAATCCTGACCTCCCCGGGCAATCTATCCTAGAGGTGCAGATGATGAAACAGAGGGAAATGTGAAGCAGGCACAGGCATCAGAGCTTTAACATACGGGAACCTTCCATTGCCTATGTCTTGGTCCTAAGATATTTTATCGGCTTGGAAAATCTATGGCTACTTAATGAAAAGACAATTCAATGTTTCATCAGAGTCATCAATACTAATGATTCACTGAGCTCTCTGGGTGTGAGCATAGCAAAGGGCGTGGGAGGACGGGACCGAAACACTAAAAATGCATTGCTTGTTTTGAAAACCACTGACTCCACTAACTGTTGCAGCCTTACCCATTGAGAAGTGAGAGCCCATATAAGTTAGCTCCAAGCATCAGTAATGTGAGACACTTGGAGACATCCTATGGGGCTGAGATGCGGACTCCCACCTGCAGTGACCGACACTGTGCCTCACTGGGGAAAAGGGGAGTGAGGTGAGAACCCTGACATTACAAGGGGAAGGCAGGAGGAGAAAGGCTTTGAGTTTGATATTCGGGCTCCCTTTGATGCAATCGTGAGGAAGAAAAGCCAGGCGGCTGGCTGATGCCGAACTCCCAGAGCTCTTCCATGGGAAAGAGCGAAGCTTCTATGGGAAGGCTGTACAACTTCTAAGCAATCTGGACAGCAAGATTCTCTCTGGAACAAATGCCAAGGGGGAGATGAATTATTCAGTGTGTGGAGACGTGTCTGAAGAGGAGTGTTTCTGGCTGCACAAGGATTTAAACACACACACACACACACACACACACACACACTCTTCCTGTCAGTAAGAAAGGAACTGTCCATTTAAACCAGTCCCCCTGGGAAACTGTGGGCGCTTCTCTGGCCGCAACGTTTCACGTTGGGCAAATGCCAAAAATGTGAGCTGGGAAGAGATGTCCGCCTTCAGATGTGGCCAGGACTTAGGGGCCTGCCTGGAACTCCCAGCCCTCAGCCTCAGCAGCAGGGAGATTCATCCCCCATCCAGCCTGGCCTGGTTGGTCCCTACCTCCAGCCTCCGTGTCCTGAGCTGGTGAAAATCCCAATTGTGAAATCAAATGACCCAGATGCTGGAGGGGCAAGAGACAGGGAGGAGAGAGTGCCAGGCAAGAACGAGTTCTGCCTCTTCTTAATTACAAATCTCTGAAGGAGCACAAACATTCCTGAATGTTTCCCAACAGGCCCTTCTAGAAAAACAGCCGGATGTGTCTCCTGGGAGACAGGTAGGTTCTGCCAGGAGCTCCCTACAGAAAGCACACGGGCACACCTGTTGGGAAGCCCGCAGAGACCCCTCGCCTCCTCTCAGGGGCAAACACCAGTGGGCGGCTGTTTGTTGCTTTGCTATTTGCCTATGGGTGAGGCTGCGGGACACGTGGCCACCGTGGGCATTCTGTATTCAGACAGTGTGTCTTTTCTAAGGAGGCGGCTCAGAGGAGCAGAAAGCTTTTTGCCAAGCTGAACACTGGGTGGTGATTCTCTCGGGACTGAAGAATGTGCAACCTATCTTTCATGTTCCTATTGCCTCCCCAGCGAGCCCAGGCATCCCACAGCAACCTCTTTATCACCCTCCAGCAGGAAGCTGGCCCTGCAGCTCGCTGAGGGCCAGCTGGGCGGGATCACTTTCTAAAGGGCCCTCCAGATTCCCAGCCAAGAACTGTCCAAACTTTCAGCCGAACCTCTCCTCCCAGGCCCAGGCACAATGGCCAGGCCAGTTCCTCTTGCCCAGGGCTGTTTCACACGCATAGTTCCCATAGCTTAGATTTCACAACTCCTGATAACACCGCTTCACCCCAGCTGCAGAGCTCCATTTCTCAGCAGTCCCTTCACTTTTAGCACCTGGGAGGCCGGAGTGAGCAGGAAGAAAGAGCAATGTTTGAAGTCCTCCTTCCTTCCTTCCACTCAGTTAGGTTCAGGCACCTTTATTGTCCGATGGAGGAATGAGAAAGAGCCATCTCACAAGTTTGTGAGGGCGAAGAGGTGTGCCAACCAGAAGAAGCAAGTCAACACAGTCATTTCAGAGAGAGTCATGCTATTCAGAAAAAAGAGGGGTGCTGGGGTCAAGTGTAAAGGCAAGTGGGCATCCAGGAAAGCCTGAGGTGGGTCAGGGGCAGACAGGTGGTGGGAAGTAGCTGGCTGTGTGAAGATCTGGGAGAAAGGCACCAGAATAGCAGGTACAAAGGCACTGGGGCACGGTGACTTTGGTAAGTTTGAGGGACAGAAAAGGAAGGCTGGCCTGGAAGAGCAGAGTGTGCCGGGTGAGGGATGGCGCATGTGGAGGCAGACACGTAGCTTTGGGGTCTGTAGGCCCTTAGGTATGGGTTTTGGATTTTATTCCTCTGAGTATTGCCCCTGTGCCAAGGCACACAGGAAGACCAAGAGAAGCTCTCTGCCTTGCCCTTCATTTTCCTTTCATCCTCATTTCAACCAATCCACCACCAAACAAGTTTACTGTGTGGACACTGCAGCCCCTGTTAAGTGCCATGAGGGTTCAGACACTTGTTTCTGCCTTCAGGAGCCAAGGGTCTGGCCTGCAAGGCCTATTTACACTCCAAACAGGCAGAGGGTCATGCCAGTGGCAGGGCATGTGTTTGAAAGGCTACCTGAGGCTGTGAACCACAGGTGATCAGAAGATGCAGGCAAGGTGCTCAGTCAGCAGCGTAGGCACACAGGGCCACAGGGCTGGAGAGACAGCAGCAATGGAGTAGTCAGGGAAGACTGGACAAGGGAGGAGTGGTCAGCCTCATGGTTATTACTAACAAAGGCTCAGGAATTGAATGCTTGTCTGAAACCCAGGCCCCGACTCTTCCAAAACTCTGGGTGCGATATGTAACTTCAAGAGGAGTCTCCTTTTCTGTGAAACTTCAGTCCAAATCTTATACGAGTACAGTGGGGGTTAAGAGAGTACACATATAAAGCATCCAGCACAGGGCCTGGGGTATAAGCTGCCCTTCCTCCATAGTGCGATTTGTTAACAGGATCAGTTGAGAGACTTCTGTGCATTGAGTGAGAGTCACACCACCCTTCATTTGTAAATCCTTAACATATTAGCTATCACTGCCATGTTCTTCACCCCATGAGATACCCAGTGGTGGCTAACCTCACAGGCTCTGCGGCCAACTGCAGGCACTGTCTCTCACCTTTTCCCCTGGGCACAAACTCTAACCTCTGACTCTGCTTCCTCGCCCCTACCACGGGGACGCTCAGCAGCACCACATGGTGGGGGTGAGGATCAGTGAAATGGACTGTGCTGAGCACACAGCACCCAGGGCTCCACCCACATTAGCTTTAATGATGAATTAGACTTGTATACTCCTATTTTCATGATGGGGAAACTGAGGCAAAATATTTGTCCTGGCTTGTGCAGCTAATAAGCCTTGTGATAGGGCTGGATGTAGGAACCCACCCAAATAGAACCGCCCCACCCAGGGAGGAATGAGCATGCCAATCCCTATTCCCAACCCCACTATTACATTCCCACCCTGCTTTAAATCCACGTGCTGACTTCTTTTTCGGACTCAGCCGGCTTGCACCCAAGTGAATAAAGGCCATGTTGCCTACACAGAACCTGGACTCCCCTTCCTTTCTTTCATGTCTCAGAATAACCTCTCATTTTAGGTCCTTGACCTCTCACCTTGCACCGCCTTGATGCTCAGGTAGTTGTTTGGCCACAACCTACTCTAATGCACGATCTGGCTGCCAGAACTGTTTTTTGTTTTGTTTTGTTTTTTTGAGATAGTCTCATTTTGTCACCCTCACTAGAGTGCCATGGCATCACCATCGTTC